>DWON01004834.1:0-15708 GCA_018251015.1 Phocides pigmalion okeechobee | reverse complement strand
AAATAAAAAATTTTATAAAGTCAATTCAAAATCCTGCAAAAATATAGGTCACAAAAAACAAAAAAAAAAAAACATTGTTCATAATCATAATCATTTATTTCTTGTTGGATAAGGTAACAAAGATGATAGTACAAAAGTTACGGGCCGTCTCTTATCCTACCCTTTAAGGGTGTACAAAGGACATAAGATTAACATTAAATTAAATAAAGTTAATGATTTATTAAAGTTAAAGTTAATGGTTTATAAATCAGACTTGTCATTAAAGAAATCCTTAATTGTATAATAACACTTCCTAATCAAATGCATCCTTAACTTACTTTTAAAGTCAACTTAAATTGTCAAGTTCTGTAATGGCTCTTGGGATTTTATTGTATAAAGTCGGTGCTATACCCATAAAACTTTGTCGATATAGTCGAGTTTTTGCATACGATTGATTTCATGATTGAATTTAATGTTTAAAAAATAAACTAAATTTTCATAAAAAAATCTGAAGCCGTAAGGTAAACGTGCAATAACGCAGCCAACAAATGACAATACTGGCAACTTTACTAACTATTTTTTAATTGAGAAAAATGAAGTAGGTACCTACCGTTGGAGCAAATTATGAAGATTGAGCATTGCATTGATATACCAGTGATGTTGTCAGACTTATTATACGTCTAAATTGTTTACCACTATGTAGTAAACCTATAACTCTTTGTATACACATAGCCACACATCATTCCCTGTGTCGTAGATGCTCTATACACTAGATCAGACCAACCCTGGCCGGGAATCGAAACCGGAACCCGTGCATGTCAGACAGGTATGATTGTCACTACGCCACGCGGGTCGTCATTTTTAACATAAAAAATGAATAGCATAAATTATGGCCCAGTAGTGATTTCATAGCATAATCCGATCGCACTCATTAAGGGTCGATCGCTGCATTAATTACTGCATAGCGAGCGCGGCGCGCCGCACGCACTTTTAAGGACATGTGTGCCGTGGGAACGCCGCGGGAACCGCCGACGTGCTGCCCCGCGCCCCGGCCGCTGGACGATGCACCACATCCCTTACCCCTTTATACATCTTACATCAAAACCGTCTCTTAACGGCGCGAGCGATGTACGTCACCTTTAAAGAATAACGAACGATTAGGTCATTACACACATTACACATATTCAACATTCATATGAGAGGTTCGCGTGACAATTATATAGATTTTAAACGATACTTCTAAGATGCTAGGAACCTTAGGAGACCTGACATACGACGTAGGTATACCATGTTACTCTATCAGAGTTTTTGCTCATTCACACGGAATATTATTCGATATTAATTGTAATTAGCGTTAACGGGTTAGATATTTATGAACTTGTGGATTAATCGCTAAATAACGCCACACCTGACGCGCGGCTTCCCGTATAAGGAGGAAGTATGTCGCGATATAGCAACTCTGTCGATGTTTTAGTATGGTGAATTGTTCCATTGTCATTTGTACCAGTAATCTTTATATGCCAGTTTTTATTATTACGTCCTAGCCTTTGTAAAGCTAATTAATTGTATTAATTACTCTACATGACGGGCACGAATTACATCACTGATAGCCCCGTTTGTTTAAAAAAGTCGCAAATAGTTCTATAGAACATCTTACATGGGTATTGGAAATTTTATTTTTGTGATAAGAAACTAGTAACTAATGTATACAAGTTACATAAAATCATGTTTTGACTTCGCCTAAAGGCATACACGTGATATTTATGTTCTGATGGCCGACATGTAGTTTTAGTACCTACCAGTAAAACTTGCGCTTCTGCGGCTAAGAAGGGTTAAAGAGTCATACAAATTGTCATCCTTTATTTTAACTCATCGTGCTAGAAATTCTAAAATTCCTTTCTGTACTCTGCTCACTTACGATTTACAAAAAAGAATAAGAAATTAAATGCAACATTTTATGATTCTAGACCCATGTATGATTTCGGCTGTGCATTGATGTCTGGACCAGTCAGTTATCTTATATATAGATAAAAACACTCCTATTTTTTATTTGAAGGCGCACACGCTATGCAAGCGTCTTGACTAATACAGCTTTTCAACTTTTGCCATATCTTCTTTATACTAACCATAATCTCAAACGGAGTCGCCCTGGCTCGTGATCCCCCTGTTATAGTCACGTCCTGCGGTGACAACTTAACAAAGGTGGAATGCATGCCCGTTTGACATTTCCATAACATTTTCGGCTTTTCGCCTTTAAGACTTCGAAGATTGCTAGTAATAGAGTGGACGCGATGCGAGAAATCCAGGCTTATATTATAAGTAAATATTAGTATTGCCCTGCAAGTTTTAAATTTGTTCACAAAAACGTTTTGTTTGCGAGTATGTTCTTACTCTATACCATTTTAATATATATTCTCCCCGCATCACATACATCCTGCTTAAGATATTGACTATTCAAAGGCGCATCATTCACTGTTGAAAAAGCTACATTTTATGCAGTGGCTCATCATAAAATAAATTACAAGTCGTAAATAAAACGACCACGACGATGTGGTAGTGATATCGCGAAGAAAAATGGTGGAATAGACAAGTCTTGCGTGGCGCCTGCTGGCCCCAAGTGGGTAATATATACCATCAGTAATGGAAACTATCGCTGGAATACCACATGTTTTGTACCGCTGTTCCCATAGCGACTGGTCCAGATCAAATGGGTCCACATTCTAGCCTCAATATACCGTGTGCCGTACGCGTTTACCAATAACAAACACAGAGACACAGAGTTAGTGAGTTTAGATATTAATCGCAGATAGAAAGAATTAACTTGCCCCAAAAAAACACGTAATCAACCCATAATCGCTTACTTATTGAAACGTATTCCTTGATTATTCATTATAATAGAATAATATTTGAGCGTCAATTAGTTGTTTGCTTACTACCGCTTCGGAAAGTGTTTCGCTGGGGACAAGAAGTGGAGCAAGAAATTCCGACATTTATATCGTAGTTAATGAGAACTAATCGAGTGTTGAGTAAATAGAATGCCAGTTGCTAATAATTTTGAAAGTAGAAATGAGGTGCGAAAAAACTCGGTCGATAGTCACTTTTTGTCCAAATGAACAATATGAATTACGTCGGAGGTAAATGTTGCATTACAATGTTTATGTCAGCGGTAAAAACACAGCGTCCGTGTGTTAGAAACATCAATTGCGTGCTGGCCGGAGCGCGGCCCGGCGGCGCCGCTTCCCCGTACAACAGATATGATTGACACTCGGCAAAAAAACATTATTCATTAGCCCTAGCACCAGAATGCAGCACTCGCAGGAATGAGATCGTCCGTTTGCAGCAAAAACATAGATCGCATATCCACTCGCACAATAATCGACTGTTTAGTATTACCTATATTGAACAGAAAACTCACCGTCGACGAGCTGCAGGGAGCGAGTCAGATATAAGTCGTATTCGGCTGGGAATGAGCAAGTACGAAGTTATTCTTCCTATATCCTTTCGCAGTACTAAACAACACGTGAAAATATTTTCTTAGGAAAAACGTGATTCATAAGTATGGCCAAAAAAATTGTGAATGATTAGTTTGAGTTGTGTTTATTAAAATATATAATATTTCTGCTAAGTAGATTTACAATAGCTTAGCAATAGCTTTTATAAGACAATTTCGGCAGACGGTGCTTTTATATTTAAGGCTGTGATTTACTTCAAGTGGGATTTCCGATCTATAGAGAGTTGCCTACATATGTTAAAGGCAGTAATTAACACAACAAGTGTATGATGGACCCAGACATAATCGAACAGCGGAATCAATTGAATGTAGCATTCTAAAATTCGCACATAATTTCTTTATACACATAACGTAAATTAGTACTAAAATAGGAATTATGGAAAATCCGACCCCAGAAGGGTTTCATCTACTCCTCCTAAAGGGTAGATTTTAAGGGGATTGCATGAAATGGGGTGAAATAGAAGATGAAAATATATGTTTTCTTTTAATTAACTTTATAGAATTGTTTCAAATATACACATAGGTTTAAAACGAACTGCATGTTTTATATCACAAAAGCCGCGCGTAATGAAAGAAAACGCTGACTTTATTCATAGATCGTGAAAACCTATTTTAATCTTTCTTTCCTCAATGAACCTAATCGCCGGTCGGTCGCTACGTCGCAGTGAAACTAACGCCCCACGCGGACACCGGCCGACTAGCAACGCTTACGCTAACCCGACCTAGTCGAGGTTTGCGAAATCGTCTAGCCCACTTATGGTTACAAATTTATATGCTGATGAAGGTGTTTCAACTCGAATTGCGTCAGGTTTTTATATGTAACGCAGTCCTAACGACGTACTTTTTAGTTACTTATCGGATTATGTTAAATTAATATGTCTATTTCCTGTAATATACCGTTTGTAAATTTAATAAATATTTACTCGTAGAACCAGGAAATCAATATGCTTGATTGCATGTTTCTTTGCCTTGCCAAACCTGCTCTTCAAACTAGAGCATGCAAGTGAAAATTATTATGTATTTTATAACGATATTTATAACAATGACGGACGCCTTTATGGCCCAACCCTTGAAACGTTCCTCCACTTTAAAATGACACATTCTTTGATTTATAAAACAATAAAAAAATACATAGTGAACCCGAGTACCTAAATATAAACCCTACGTAAATTGTAGATGTTTTTTCAAAATACGGTAATGACGAGATACGCTTTTTTCAAATACGTCTGCACCAAACACAACAAATTTGTACAAAAAACTTGTTAGACATAACATCGCGGGCCGTAGCAGCCGAATGTTCCCACTGGAACCTCCGTGAATAATCATAAAAACACGTCGTTACCTTCGCCGAGCGTTATCTGTCGTCAGCGCAAAAACATCTTAATTTTAATTGTCATTTCGAATCGAGTTTAATTTGGGCGATGAACACTTTGTTACCCGGCAACCAGTCGCGGGACCTGTTTATTTGGTTATTCGGTAACCGCATTGCATACTGCGATATTTACATCCACTCGGTTCTCACGCTTCATTAAAATAATCGCTTACGAAAAGGTTTTTGTCGAATCTCGCGATTGGATGATTGCACCTGAATTTATGAGGTGGTAGGAAAATACGGGGAAATGTCCGCTGCCCTCCAATTGTCGCTGCGACACGCCGATTCTTTATGTGATGTACAATTTCTTTATCATATGTTAGACTGTTACGACCTTACGACAGTCATTATATTAGAATTTATAATTACGTAATGGGGCCTTTAAAATTATGTAGTAAAAATTTTTCACGTCTCAAATAAATCTAAATTTCAAATGATAAATGCCTAGGTCTCGTTGAAATAAATGCCTACTTATAAATAACTTAACTTAAAATAATCGCTGTTTAATTAGCACATGCCGTCTACAGGCGCTGTTTTTTTACATATTATAATTTTCTTTTATGTCAGGTTTCAATGTCAAAATAAAATTGCTTTCTCTTTTTTAAATACTGTTATACTGTATGTATGTATGGGATATATAATATAATATAATATTTTCAATTAAATGATAGGTTTAGTAATTTTATCTCTCTTTAGTATTTTTCTTTGTTTCACGAAGCACGAGCCATAAGGATATATAATTAAAATAAAAGTCGTTAATTTGTATACGATCATTTTATGAGAAGGCGAATCATCTTTTCATAGGGCACTAAAGGCTGTGCCGCGCCAGGGCCGGCACCTGCCCATCAATGGACGGCCAGCGATGTCATTCACGACGCCGGTTCATAGAAACGCGCGTTTTTCCCGCGCCGGCCTCTGGGAACACGCACACTACTAAACAGACGCACAAACTAACCGGCGCGGTACGTGCAACTTGTGTGGAGCAAATGTAGCAGATAAATAGGTACCAATTATAAAAAATGTTTTGCGAATTGCTTCGTTATTTAAATTGATATTTAAATTTAACATAATGTACTTTTAAAAATTAAGGGAACAAATGTTACTAATATAATTATTTAAATTATAACTGCCTACAACTGGCGTTGAAGTTTAGTGGCAAACCCTAATAATCGGAAGGATTTTTGAAGGGGCAAAATATATAAAATGAATGTGTAGAAATCAAGACTTGTTATAGATTTTACAGATGTATTTCATCATCATAACAAAAAATTTGAGTGTATCATGGATAAAAATATATGAAGTAGTAAATCTTGTTATCAATCTGAATTACACTCAAATACCAACGTGATAAGTACTTATACTAGATTTATTTTTCGCAGTAAGATTTATATTAAGTACGCATTATAAATTCTATGCACACGGGTATCTAATCGCGACCGCTGCGCGGCGACAGGGCGTCGACGCCGCGTTTTTCCGTCGCTATGAAAATGCATGAGCGAGCGGTCACTCACCACCGCACTACCGCGCCACCGCCGCCGAGATTTGTCACATGGCTCTCCTGGGAAACTATTGAAATCGCACACCATTAATAATCGCTTTTTGTCCCCATTCGCGGAACGTCGGAACACTGTTCGCACAGAGATTGATCTCATTTTTATAGCCTGCTATATGATGTTCTAGTTCCGCAGCCTGTCTGAACTGGGAAGTGACAATATAACCTAGGTAAATGTGTGTAAATTAGTAAGCTGCCTTTTCTATCTATCAGGTTTTTCTAATCCCTAGTTCTTTAATTTTTGAAATGTATAAGCATATATTTTTATCTTAGCACTATTGTTAATTACGTTTTAACAAACTAGTTTTATCAACGTAGGTAACAATATAAGAAATTTGACCAAAATCTAAGCGTTTAATTTGTTTTCTAACATTTTCTTTTTATTCTTCTATTTTCTCTAATTTAACTCCTCTTTATTTAGCTATATCTAAATATAATAGGAAATTACATCATTGAATCTAAGCATGTGGTTAGTCCCATAGTACTCGTACTCAGCTGAGATGTTAAAATATAGAGTTACTTTCTCCGCCTCTTCTCTAAAGCGAAACACCTTACGAGTCCACGAGTCACTCATATTCAAAACAGCCATTGCCATAGAGTTGAGCGACACGTTTTGTTTCCTTTCTAAGCATTACTTAATAAAATAGACAAACAGTGACAGTACAAAATGAGTTGTAAAGTATGTACTTTCAATAAATATTTTGATTTTGATAGATTTTAATGTATCTACTCTCATACTGGTGTCATACCGTAAAAGGTAACTGTAAAAATATCTCAACCATCATATAAATACTTGTGAATGAAGTTTACGACAAATTTTGGACTATTTCCTCATACATATCCAATTTTATCGCCACCGCGCCACGAGATTCGCATCTCCACGTGATCGCTTAACTTCTAACGACCTTTTAATAACAATGCATGTTCTAACACCATGATTCTGTTTAAATTTAACTAAAACGTCCTCTTTAGTTTATAGTATATATCCAAAATTTCTATGGCATACAATTGTATTCAAAATTATTAATCCAAGTCTAAGCTTAAGCCTATCATTGTAGAGTTCCGTTTACTCTGAACAGTACGAGGGTCTCGAAGAAATTAGTGAGACGGCGCTACTCTATTAATGAAGGTGTTTCCAAATTTAACTATTGTGTTTATGCCGGCGATAATTGTTATAAATTAAGGCTAATGGCGGGTTCCCCCGGGGGGGGGCATTAGGCCCCAAAAAAACCACCCGTCACCCCTTTTTTTTTTACACGGCTCCCGCGTCGGGGGTGGGGGCCTATTGTGAGAGTGTTCGGAATTTACTGATAACTATCTGTAATCCTTTTAAAATTTTCAAAACGTATCTATCAGTTCTGTTACTATGTCTTTATAAATAATCTTCTAATTGGACTAGGAATACATACTCTCTTAATAGGTAATACAGTGGTCAGTATTAGTGATGATACCTTATCAAAACGATATACCTACTTAATTGTGTTTTTAAATTGTAATAATGTATGTCCTTAAAGCTTAAACGTTAATATTCTTATTATTATTTTGCTTAATTCCGTGCTTTCTTACGTGATTTGTATTTTCTTTATATTCTTTATTTATTATATCGTATTGATATCATGACAAGAATATTTATCTTGATATACAAGCTATCCGAATAATAAATTAATTGTTAGCTGATATAGCACGCATTGCGGGGCGCAGTGTTTGAGAATAAGGGACAGCGAGGAAGGTCGCGGGAGGTTCGCTCATGATTGATGATGAAAGTGTTTAGGCGACTAAAACGCGGCTTGGGTTACCGCAAACTGCGCGCCGCGGCCATCTCACCCGCCCATTATCTAAGCCTGTTTAGATAAACACTCTGGATAACATATTGTCTAGCATAGCCTTTCTTAATCTTGTTCAGTCAGGGACCTCCGCGATATTAAGCACAATTTTCAAGGCCTTCTCACCAAAAACAATTGTTTTAATACTATTTCGTACAGTTCCGTCAGACTTGCACACCAACCGCTCACTCGAATATATTTGCCGTCTTTTTTATGTGAGAAGAGTAGGAAATAAGTATGCAAACCACCTGATGTTAAGTAGTCGCAGCGCATAGACATCCACATATACACCGAAACCACAAACACGACCGAAATCATATTTAAGTTCGAATGCGGATACGTTGCTACTCCTGAGGACTAAGATGGTCGCCTCGTTTCAAAGTGTAGCCGGCAACCGCGCCTCTCCAGCCGAAACACAAATAATGCTTTACGGCGGATTACTAAGGCGGCGGTGGAGTACCATTCCCCCGCATCCCCTGCGGTGGACTACCTCTTCCCCGGTTCTACCACCTTTAAGTCCTAATTAAGCATAGCGTGACTTCTGGTGGCATTAATAATCATCAAATGATACTGCTTACCTCTATACATGTACACTCGGATCCCCAGGACTCCACAGGCCAGAGGCCGAATAACACTGCTCTAGCACACTTTTATCTCAAAACGTCTATGAACACACCAAAGTAGTTATGTACATAAAAATCATTTTTATATAATGAAATAAACGATGTAACCTTATCTAATCAACACTCATGTCCTACACTTGTTTAACCCAGTGTTAACTTTATTTTTATTGCTAAAACAATTCTTCAATGTAAACCCATAATAAAGCTCCACTAATACAATTTGAATGACTATATGTATAAACTAACTGAAATTAGCAGTAAATATAGCAATAATAAAAATAGGGCTGTGGTAAGATTCTGGTAATACATTCGGTTCCAGGGCTCGAATCCTTGGCACGTACTATTGATCTTTCAAAGCTATATGTGCTTAAAATTATTTACTTGCGTCCATCCATCCATCAGCCTTTACGTGTCCACAGCTGGACATGGGCTTCCCCCAGGTGCCGCCACTCTGACCGGTTCTGTGCTCTCTGTATCCAGCGGTTCCCTGCTACCTTTATCAGGTCGTCGGTCCACCTGGTTAGGGGACGCCCTGTGCTCCTTTTGCCCAGATGTGGTCGCCACTGGAGGACCCTTCTGCCCCATCGATTCTTAATTTACTAGCGCATATATATTGATACCTACATGTCGTTATCAAAAGCCTCTTAACACCACTCCGTACTTAACTAGCGTGATGGACATGTATGTGGGATTTCCCCAAATTAAAAACAGACACTCACATGCTCACAGAAAACACCAAAATCTCGAAACAAATTCACATCTTCGAGGAGAGAGAGATGTCGGAGAGGTCAATAGTTCGGGATAAATGGACCGCAAGCGTTATCGGGGGAAGATAGCGCTTCGACAGAGTCTAGGTGGTGCTGTGCCCGGCGGAGTCGCTTACTGAACGACAAGCCGCTGTGCGAACAACACGTCTAGGAACTGTCTTACGTCTCGTTGTTATAATAGTACTTTAAAATAGTGATTTGTGAATAATAAATCTATTGAGTGACTTTCATTTCTTTGTTAATTGCCCGTATACCCAGATTTTGCCTACAAATAATGTCTGATGATGAAGATACCCATACTTATCCACCACCTGACTTCGACATATATATAAAACATATGTATACATACGCAATCCTTGCCATTGTTAAAAATGTTCTTCCACAATTTTCCTGTGGTTTGTTTACATATTTACTTGATTAACAAGAAAAATAAATAACTACATGTAATTTAACTATTGTATTTACCTCAAGAAATAATTAGCATTTTAACCTTAATGAAATCCCCCAATCTACTTTATCGGAGGATATAAAAACGATAATTATGGCAATCGTAACTGTCATACAAACATGACTATGCCATGTGTTTGAAGGCTTTGAATTCAACTGGAAAGATATAAATAAATTAAATGTGATTTATTAAGTAGTGCTTAGAAATGGAACAAATTGTGTCGCTCAATTGAATGACTGGGATATTCTGAATATGAGTGGCGATGATATTTAAATGACGGCGGCGCGGCACTGCGGCTGCTTTGAAGGGCATTCCATTCCGGCGAGGACGCGCTGGCCCACCGCCGCCCGCCGCCCGCCGCACTGGATTCTACCACTACTTGCACGAATATTAAGTATGGACCATTAATCGTTAAGCTCGCAAATGAGCGGGCCGTGAGAAATGGAAGAAAACTCGCACAAAAAGTGCATCCGCTTGAAGATTGCATCGTGCATAGTATATTCGTGTTATGAGAAAAACATCGATTCGCTAGTTGTTCATTCCGGAGGTGTTAAGATTATAAATCGCAGCCCAAACTCAACTGATAAATAAAGCATGAGTACGCGAACATGATATTATTTAGAAGCGGAGGTGACAACACACCTGCCAAATCGAGGCAACGCGCGGCCGCGTGACTGGCCCGTTTTTAGCTACATAATCGTCTGGCGAGCCATCGGGATGAATAATTTTAATGGGATGTAATGACAAACAAAACTCGCGATCCTGCAAAAACGTAACAAAACTTTATGATCTCTACACGTTCCGAATGCAGCGCGGGAAAGGTTCGTTCCCATGAAAAAAAATCAATTAAGTACAGGCATTGATTGAAGCTGCGTATGGTTTGATTGCGAATTTCAATACGTATAGATTTGTCGGTGAATGAGACGTGCGGACGGACTTCGTTTGAATGCGCAGTTTTTGCCGCGCGGATGCAAACATGTCGCGCCCGAATATTCGGCCGCGAACTTTTTGGCCGCTTTGAATAAATGAAATATTCATTATAGCATCACAAAGTTACACGGTATGCGCGGGGCTCGGAGCCGACCACTTATACATATATTCTTAATCTAATTTTTTGCCGTTTCCCTGAATATTTTCAATGAGAATTATTATACGTAGATTTTTTAATACGACCGGGACATGTTTCTCAGATCGAGATGGTTATCTAAAGTTTCATAAGTACACTACTGATATTAATTCAAGATAAAAATATGTAAAAACATTTTTTTATTGAACTACCAGTACTTATATACATACATACGTACTATTGTCATCAAATTTTATTTCAAACGTGGTACCGCGGGAGTGGTATACTCTATAAGAAAAAATAGCTTTTTCTATTTCTATTATTGAATAAACTTTATAATACATATCCACTACAACGTACAAATTTGCTACTATGGGACGTGTGTTTTGGAGTTTCTTTCGCCGACTCTTCTCCAAAACGAAACACCTTACGAGTCGGTGGTAGTTTATTGACGTTCAAAAAGAATTCTATAAAGAATCTACTTTGAATAAAAATATTTTGATTTTGATTTTGATTTTTTGATTTTGATATGCTACACCACGACATACGGTGTGATGTCATCCGATGACTTTTACTACCTTACGGGAGCAGCTGGGAACAAAATTTCTGGTAATGTTATAATAAGTCAGCGGTCACCTACTCTATTTTAGTTTACTTATGGCCCGGCTACCACGTCCGTACAAATGCGCAGTTCCGACTTATTGGATCAACACTACAACGAACAAATATATTCACGGCCAGATATTAAAACAGCATCAAAGAGATCTAAGCACGCGAGATCGGCTCCCACGGCGCGGACGATGCGCGCGCGCAAAAACATCGCCCACTTGGGGGAAAGGGGGAAAGGGATGCGAGGGAAAGGGGAGGGGTTTGGGGGGAGCTGAATTGCTCGCGCGTCTGCCGCGTGCATACTGATGGCGCGTAATTGTCGCGGACAAAAACTAAACGCATGATAATCGAGGAAATGCCGCCTCGCCGCGCGGACACCATTTCACCGCCGCTCCGATTGTTATCGCCTATAATCGTTAACAGTAAATAATTAGCCAGCGACCAGCTAGCGCTGCGAATACATTTAATAAACGGGCTCTTAATGACATTTAATTCTTAAACACGTTTCTTTGTTATGACAAAACGTTTTTAGGGTCACGTACCTTCAATGGATATCTTAGTAAATTCACTCATGAATTTGTCCATCAGGTTGTCGTAGCCTAATCAAATTTAATATGCTTAATAATGACGCATACTGGTGAGATTTTAGACATAAGTTATCTATGAATGTATTCTACAGCCGAAAAGACAGACCTCAAAGTGTGTTTTATTTGAGAATGATTAATAACCACACGAGAAATATGTCTATGATAATTACTTTAATTGGGTACGAGGTAAAATTGATGATCATTAATTGCAGATCAATTGCATCTGTTATATTATTATATTTAATTAATTCAAAGAATTATGAATACTTATAGTCTTTTTCCGGAAAATATAAGTTTTAATAATAAACGTTACATTTTTTAAGAATTTCAATAATACATATATTTATGTATAATTTATATATCATTTACAATAAGTCTACCATACTACTGTAACTACTGTAAACTATTCTACAAAAGATATCTGCATACCACTATGACTTATGAAACTATTAAATATGAGGATGATGTCCGTGAGCGATGAATATTATAGATAGTACATACAAATCGTAATGTTTCCATTTTTATTTCAGAGCCAAGATCAATAAACAAAGCTATTGCTTTATATGCCGCCTTAAATTCTGACTTCTAACAACAAACAGAATATGGTTGATGCAAATAACAGTTATAATAAATAATAAGTGTAGAGCATGGTAGTGCGGCAGTACCCGCGCGGGCGGTCGGCGCCGCGCTGATAATCTAGTTAAATTTATTTATTGTCGGGCCGCGCCGCAACAAGCGCAGGCCCCGCCACGCTCGCCATTCGTATAATTACTAAGCTTGTTAATGCCTTTTCAACCGCAATATTAGTCTAGATGAACAGCTCTGCAAGGGTTTTGTTGTTTTGTTGACTTTGCATTTGCATCAGCAAAAATGCAAAGTCAACAAAACAACAATGCGTCAACAAAGGTTGAAATAACGAGACAATATGTCAAAACTAGCAACATTACCTCGTTGAATAGCTAAACTAATTCCCTGACCGCGGTAAGTGCCACCTTTCTGGTCATTAGCTGACTCCATCAACCATTTGGACAGATGCTTGAAAAACAATCTCACATGTAATCCCCACGGACTTACAATGGTTTCGAAAAGTATAACACGTTATTACCGATTTCTAAGGATTATTTATTAAATATTTTCATCATTTATAATTTTTTTTATCATACATACTCCGATATTTTGCACTAATATATACAAATAATGAAACTACAATTGATCGATCGAAGATATACGAAAGAAAACTATAATTATAGTAGGGACTTTTGTTAAAACCATACTTGTTACAATTTTTGATTATTTTTGTATGCCTGTGTGTTCATATGTTCATTTAACATGTCATGTTTAATTTTATTCAATCTGTATATAAGAAAAAGTTAAATCAATTTAAAAGTTGCACATGTGGTACAGGTGGCTAAAGGTAATCTGTTTTTACACCGTTGGTTTTATATGGTCGGTCAGCTTATTTTCTTTTGAATTAAAAATAAATAAATGTGCAGAAATCCAAAATTTGAAGTTAGTAGGACGTATTGTATGTCGCGTATAGGAGGGAATTTAATTAAGCCTGTTAAAGTTGAATTATAATTTTACTTGTCAAAAATGTTATAAACTCTAGTAACAATACACAAAAATTAGTCTACCGAACCTTATTAAATCTTGTGATACCCAAAACGCGTGCGTAATGCCCCCGGCTGTCAAGGCAAGTGACACTGTCCATACTCGGCACAAAGGTGACCCCCGGAGCATCCCCGGCTAACGACGGCACTGTCGGCAACAATAGTTCCGAGTTCGGTGCCGGGCAGCGGCCATCGCGATAGCACGCTCCTCATCGCTGAGTGATTTACTCCGCTGTTTTCAAATACTCCACCACAGAGTGTAGAAACAGTAATAATGTGGTATTAAGTTGGACGCAGAGGGCACAAACCGGTCAAAGTGGCGACACCTGGGATAGACCTATATCTAGCAGTGGACACGCAAAGGATGGTGGATAGTATACGCTGTTTAGATAGAGTAACCTTATGTAAACTCCAACTAAACGAGTTTTGTCGGGCTTAACATTAAAGGACCTGTGTTGAAAATTGTTCCATTTTATTGTTCGTTCCATGTTCTACAAGGTATTATAGAGGCGTCAGACTACTGATTTCTCCTTATACTATAGTTCTACTGTACCAAGTGTGCCAGCTCTCTCCACAGTTTTCAATACCTTTAGGTTATCAAGTGAAAATAGTCGAGCAATTAAATATATCAAATCCAGTCTTACAAATCAGACAGAGGATTGCTGCAAAGAAGTTTCAGAGACCAGTGTGGTCGACCAGTTGGTAATTTAGCATTAAAGGAAGAATAATTTCGAAAGGTGGTAGAGCCGTTACAGTTCGACCGGGGCGGTACCACTGCCACCCTCATATCCCGCCGTAAAGGAACATGTTCATCATGTATTGTGTTTCGGTTGAGGAGGTGTGGTTGCCGGACACACATTATTGGAGGCGACCATCTCAGTCCTCAAGAGTAGGTACGAATCCACGTCTATTCCTAAATAGACCTTCTGTCTATTTGAGATTGGGGGGGGTTGTCAATGGGCTGCAGTGACCACTTAACATCAGGTGACCTGTATGCTAATTTGCTACTCTTCTCACATAAAATAAATAAAAAATAAAAACAGTGTTTAGTGATAAGACATAGCTTTTCGTCAATTAGCGATTTTGTTTCATTATCCCTTTTACTGGGAAGGGCATTCAGGTTGATATCCAGCACGCTGGCAACGCATGGGTTGGTAGTCTCCTGTAAACGTAATAGATCAGGCAATTATGTACTTTTACATTTTTATTTGATGATTTCCTATTACTATATAATTTATACGTTAATCACAATCATGAAATGCTTAAAATTATTATAAGCCCAACCTAAACAATCTAAATAGAGTCTGCCCATTCAGTATGGTACCGAATAGCGATCTAGCCTCTGGTCACCAGCAGAGTTGATCGAACATGGGACTAATAATGAAGTACCAATGTAACAATAATTTAATTTTGGCCATCGAAGTACGGTTGCCGGGTATGCTTCCTAACGTGATGACTAGATAAGTCCTCAGGAGTAGAAAGGAAAATTGAGAAAGAACCTAAGTCTTGATTGAGTTCGGATATATGAAATACCTGGCTTGCCATCACACGACATTTTCTCTCTTAAACTCGACCAGTTTCGTAGAATATTGTTTAAAAAAATCCCAAATTAATTAATTGATCCACAATTTAAACCCGTAACTTATTATTGTTCATAAGTACGTACACACATTACGAAATATTATATTATAGTTGTCACTTTAGTAGTCGCATGCCGTGTTTACCTTTAATTGATTGTGCATTTAGCGTCTGTTATGTTTT
>DWON01004833.1:0-15709 GCA_018251015.1 Phocides pigmalion okeechobee | reverse complement strand
GGTAAATGTATGATATATATTTCATTATACATTGTGGTGGCAGATTGTTACAAATTAGTTTTTAACAACAACTTAATAGCATGGATTTTCGCAAAGTAACGCCTGATACTATTAACAAAATGTATATAAATTCGTTATAATAAAATAAAATATTTAAATTTAAAATTTCAATGTTTTCTCTAGCCAACGTTCCAGTGTTTCCGACAAAAATATTTGTCGGAAACCTTGTCTTAAAACAATCCAGGTTGCGAAACCGTTCCCAAACCGCGGTATATAATAATTGGTTTGCACAGGGGTCGGTTCGTCGCGGCGCTATTTATGACTCAATTACCGCGTGTAATTAAGGCGATGTTTCAGCGAGATCTCAGCTTTGCCAAGATTGCATAAATAAATTTCAACTGAAGATTTCTCAACTCGTACGAATCGGGGATATCAGTGGTGTTGTAAGGGTTTAAAGGCGTTGTTAGCAAAAAGGTATTGTTACTTGCCCTTTTTAACTCACTTTTTAACACGCTTTTATTAACTTGGATTATTTATTGTAACGAAATCTGTGTGCATAATTTTCACCAATTTCCAGATGTCTGATTAATTTGAAACTTTTCACACGTATCAAGGACCGATAACAATGTAATAATATGAAAAAATAAACTTAAAAATAACTAAAACTACACGCTTTTATAAAAAAATCAACAAAAAAAATTATAAATAAGAAAAAAATGCGATGTAAAAAAAGCGTGGGGTGCTTTTTCAGTGATCTATTGATACCATGCACCCCATTTAATTTTTTTTTTATATTTTTTATTATTTTGTAATTGTAACCCTTTTTATGTCTCACTGCTAAGCATAATTCTATCATTATAACTTTTTAAGATGCTCATACAGTGTTAATACATAACATTAAGCGAATATGCTCATTTACTACTCTTTTCCCCTAAAAGTTGTAATGAGAGTTATGCTTTGCAGTGGAACATAAGAAGGGTTTCAATTACTTACAAACACAAAGAGCAAGTTAAAATGAGTAAGAAACATTTTTATAGCCCATAAACATCTAAATACAATCTGAATCAAGATTGAAGTGCCATCTGCAAAGGTGGGAGATCTATAGTTCGACCGGGGAGGTACCACCGCCGCCACATAATTTGCCGTAAAGTATTACTTGTGTTTCGGTTGGAGAGGGGTGGTTGCCGGCTACACTTTGAAGCGAGAGACCATCTTAGTCCTCAGGACCAGGTTTACAGCATCTACGTTTGAGCTCAAATGGCATTTCATTCGTGTTTGTGGTTATACGTGTATGTCTATGGGCTGCAACTACTTAACATCAAGTGGTTTGCATGCTCGTTTGCTCTTCTAACATAAAAAATGAGGTCTTACGGAGGTGTTTCGCTACACTTCAGAACGAATATGATCGACATGTTTCAAAGTGTACTAGGCATATCTCTTATTCAAACACAAAAATTGGTTTATGGAAGATTTTATGAAAGCATCTAAATGTAGCCGGCAACCGCACCTCTCTAACCGAACCACAAGAATTTCTTTACGACAGATTCTTGAGACGTTTATGGTATACCTTCTCGGTTGAACTTATTTTGCCAACTGGCAAAATATGGTTGTGGTGAATCTTTGACCAAATTGGCTGTGAAAGGAACAGATAGACGCACTTGATATAACAAAGGAGTTATAATTTAAAAGAGATATATATTTATACCATTTTAGAGCTTATGCCTTTTATTATATAACGGGTATTCGCGATTAACGCTTCCTACTCGTAATTGCCTATATTTCGAATCAATTGCATGCCTCGTGGTTATACCAATTTCGCAGTGACCACGGCCCATACAAATGATTTGTAATATCGGCAATTCAAAAGAGTTAATCGTGAGCACCCGTTATATAATAAAAAGTATAATTTTAATCTTTTTCAACCATTTCACCAACAAAAATTATGTATTTTTCTCTTACGTCATACGTAGCCATGACACCCCTTTCAATTAAAAGCATATTCGCGTACTATTTGCGTTTGCATAACATAAATTTTAAAATGACGCCGACATTGCCCGGCCGTTAATAACGGTCGAATCAAATGTAAACAGCGTCCGAAAACACGGCAGCGGATACATGTTTGCATTCATAAATATCTTGTTTGGTGGCATGACCCATTACTATCTGTTTCTGGTACTGATGAGTATTCTTTTATTATTTTTATAACATCAAAAATAGATATGTTTAAAGTTAGCCTAACGAAAAGGCAGAAAACCATCCGATAGAAAGCAGTTATCGTCGCCTACAGACATATATAACACCTCAGGAGTGGCCTGCATTGCCAGCTTTGAAGAAGAGCTCTCTTTACAAATTTTTGTAGAGGCCCATGTCATAGTGTTCAGGGAATACCTCAGGAGGAAGTTCTTTCCACATCTTGCACGTCCGTAGGATAAACGACCATGCAAATCGAACCGTAGAGGACCGCCATGAGTCCAACAGATGCAGATGAAACCTCATCTTTCGGCGAATAATGCGATGGAGGAAAGAAAACATAGCCGCCAGGTCAAACAATTAGACCTGTTCCTAAGGTACTAAAGAGTATTCTTTTATTATTTTTATTAAATAGATTTTAATGTTAGCCTAACGAAAAGGCAGATGACTACCTGATCCTTCTATCTGAGCTCGTACGTAGATGCGTTACTACTCCTGAAGATTAAGACGATTGCCTCATTTGTAGTTGCCAACCGGATCTCCAAGTAATCTTAGTCCTCAAGAGTAGGAACGCATCCGCGTCCATCCTTAAATAGAACTTCTGTTCTATTTGAGATTGGATGTGGTTGTCTATGGACTGTAGTGTCCACTTAACATCAGGTGACCTGCATGCCCGTTTCTTACTCTTTCAAAATAAAAAAAAACACAACAGTAAGCTACTGTTGTGTTTTTTTTTATTAGAAATAATGAACGACGGTGGTATGTTCCCCGTCGAACTTTAGTACCACCACATGTAATATAGGCGATCAGCCTTAACGTCTCCTACTGTCTGTCGTACCAACAATCAGTTTGTCGAGATTTGTCGTCGAGCTATGTGACAAAAGTATTCGTATACTTTGATAGCAAATAACAGAGCGAAAGAGGATGGTTTTAACAAATTGTCCAAGATGCATCAAAATAACTCTGATAACCTTTCTAATAGACAAAATCCATAGTAGGGCTACTTTGCTGTTTGCCCTCCCTCATTCCCCTGTTTCATATCGAATTATATGTTTTATTTGCTCCAATTTTATTGATATCCTTTGATATCGGAGCATTGCTTAATTGAGATAGTGAAAATAACGCTTCATGGAAAAATGAAAGTAAAAGGGCGTTTTGTTCCGTTGACCGTTTCAACTCCATTTATCTCTGCAAGCGTGTATGGACATTTTTCATCGGATCGTTACTGAAGTGGAAAATATGCGTACATTTTTGTATAGTAATCTATACAAATAATAAAAATAGAGATGAAAGAATCGCATGACTATGCATCGTATATACTATATACGAAAACAAATAGTTTGCGGGACGGATAATTTGTAATAATACAAAATTTTATTAACTTTACAATTTGTTTCTGTTCGGTTGTAAGTGTTTAAAATCATATTAAACTTTAAATACTGAACTGAATTTAAGGGATTAAATATAGGAAATATAGACGTTATCTTGAGGTAATATATAGATTTAACTTCATTAAAATCGATTTACTCTATTAAAAGTTTTTACAATTTAAAACTTTGACTGCGTTTCTCATTTATTAGATTGGGTCAGCGTTGTGGGAGGCGACACTAAACTGGAACTTATTTCTGTAGATTAATTTCTCTCAATGCGTCGACACTTCACTGAAATATTGTATTTTTTGCATCTGTGTATCATTTACGGATACATTGACGTAATGTCTGCTGGAGAGGTGTGATGCAAGTTAAACTTAAGCAAGGCGACTACCTTACTCCTTGAGATTAACAACGCATCTACGTATAAGCACAAATGGGAGTTTAATCCTGTTTAAGATTGTATTTGGATGTCCATCGGCTGCAGAAACCACTTACTAAGCTAGCCTCAATGCTCATTTGCTAGACTTCAAAACAGCGTGAACAAGCTCCAAAAACTTATTTTGGCGTCAACGCAAGAACATAATCAGTTTCCCTAGAACATCGTAGAAAATATTCAATCCATTCCGACACTATTTTTCCTCGAGGCAATAAATATAAGGCCTGCTGCGATATACGCGCCATAACGTTAATATGGCTGACCAGTTGACATCGGCGTTAGTTATACGCGAATTATTCTTTGACGAGTACATTATACTTCGTAAGAGTCGAGTACGAAGGAAGTTCTTCTTGGAGAAGGTATAACTACTAAGTTTAGTAGCCCTTAAGTATACATTTCTTAAATATAATGAACATAATGAATACCTTGTAACAAATTAGCATATAATAAACGACTAATTGAAACAATCTACAGGAAATGTAATGACCATGCAACGTGTTAATTTTTTTATCTGAAAAGAGTAGCAAACGAGCATCCAAATCACCTGATGTTAAATAGTCGCAGTCCATACATACGTACAACAACAAACACGAATGAAATCCTATTTCAGTTCGAATGTTGATGCGTTGTTACTCCCGAGGACTAAGACAGTCGCTTCGATTTTAATTGTAGCCGGCAACCGCTCCTCTCCGACCTAATCACAAGTAATGATTTACGGCGGATTATGAGGGCAGGGGTGGTACCTCCCTCGTTGAACTATAGTTCTTCCACCTTTCAGATATGCCTAAGTCTGGAATTTAGCAACGAATGCAGTTCATGGGAACGAAATATAGTATTGTAACTAAATGTTAAAGACAGACCGGGAGGTCATCGCTAGTGGTATAAAGTATATTATACTAGTTTTAAAACCAAAATAGTATGTTGAGACAATAAAGTCACTTTGCGACAGATTAGAATTATAAAAAATGTCATGTCCATTTCTTAACAAAACTTACTCCACCAAAACGGACCAAATATGTAGATAGGTAGGAGATATGGCAGGGAATAAAAATAGGGTTGGTGTGAACACCGCTTAAATCATCCCGTAAATTTATGGGGTCTGGTTTGGCCTCGCCCTTCGGTAGCGTTGCTTTATAGCACTGTTAAGATAAGAGGCTTGGTGATAAAAGTTTTTTGTTATTTTATTTTATGGATATAACAAATGAGTATATGGTCCACCTGATATGACGTCATCCATTGACAGCTGTCTACGAATGTAAATGATTGTCGGGTTTACACCTTCAATGGACAGTAAATACTATTTCGTATATTTTGATGTTAAATGCTTTATCACGCCTTAAAGTAATTAAAGTAAAACAACAAACAAAAAAGTAATTCAAAAATTACTCAAAAATATTTAGGAAAGTTTGCTTAGCGGCCAAGTCTTTGCATATAAAGAATAAGATAAAATCCAGTAATAACAAAATCAAGTCGACTTGGAGAATTATAAACGCCGAAACTGGAAAGATTAAAGAACGTGTTCATCTTTATAAGCTTTATATTGACAATGCCTATATTGAGGCAGATATTGAAGTTGCTATTGCTTTTGAAAAGTATTTCACTGAAATTCCAGTTTTGACCACTAAATCCCTTAGCTCGTCTCCCGACGTCGCTGAATCACTGCTTAAAGAAAATGGAAGAGAATGTCAAGTACGTTTTAAATTTCGACCCATAGACGCCAATGAAATTGTTAAAACATTTAGGACTTTAGTTAAAATCAAAAATCAAAATCAAAAAATTTTTATTCAAAGTAGATTCTTTACAGGATTATTTTTGAACGTCAATAAACTACCACCGACTTGTAAGGTGCATCGTTTTGGAGATATTAGTTATTAACAATAGTACTGATTTATGGGGTATCTCTGTACGAATAATAAATTCAATTATACGAGGGGTGATCAATAAGATATCATAATCAATATGAAACAGAATTATTAGATTTAAAAAAATATATATTTAATTAGTCCTAACAAGTTCTAAACCCAAAAAATCTTAAGTCTCTTAAGAAAAAAATCTTTGACCCTCCCAAAATGCCTCTACTGCAGCCATCACTTCACTCGTCCTCAAATTTATTGCCCCGGAGGTGTTCTTTGAGCCGAGAAAAGAGGTAGAAGTCACTGGGAGCTAGATCTGGCGAATAGAAAGGGTGTTCGAGCAGTTCGAACCCCGTTTCTTGAATGGCAGCCATCGCATGTAATACTTTACGACGGATAATGAGATTGTTAAGTTTAGGCTTTTATTATAATTAGTTTTATCGTGTACATTATAATATTAACTACGTCGGAAACTAAAATTGGACGCTGAATACATTGTTCTGAAGTTTGCAATGAACTTTATATTTTTATTAGCACACGTTAATTTATTCGGCCCGCGGTGAACACGCCGTACACACAGTTGCATGTTTATTTATTCATAATCTTTGTTTGATATGAATACAAGGCCGGTATCTTTGTTCCGAAGTACTTGTAAGTCATATGTTAAGAATAACAAATGCATTTATTAATATATGACTTATAAAGTATCTAATCATTACTTGCAATTACATTTGCGGTTATTTGAATTGCCAACGAGTGGCCTCAAAAGTATTTTGCGTTGATCTTCGTGTTAACTTGACCTGCGTTCTTAAAAAATTGGGACAAATAACGTATTTTTAATATAACTGTTATTTATGTATGTATTTTGAGTATTATAAGTCATTTTATATTAGATGTTTTTTTTAATAAAATGACGGTCATTAATGAACAAATATTTTCATGACATTTATTTTTTATATTTCAAGTGAAACTTCTTTTTCGACCGAAATTTGCCGTCACATTTTTTTGTTACGCGTCACATTATTAATTTAATTTCCCTAAAGCAATTACATATGTAAGGTGGTAGTACCTATATGGTCGACTGGGGAGGTATCATGGCTATCCCTATTTCTAAAGTGACGTTTACTTTCGTTTCGGTAGAAGGGTGTGGTCGCCGGCTCTTACAGATGAGGTTACCACTGTAGTCCGTCGGAGTGAAGCATCTGTGACCAACTTCAAGTAGGATCTTAGTTGTTTATGGAGTTGGTTACAGTGTCTATGGGGGATGGAGGGAGTTCAGGCCCGGGCAATGAGGATATCCTCGAAGCCAGTATTCCCTCGCCCAGAGACTGGGACGTCCCCCGATGATGATGGGTGCTGTAACCGTTTAACATCAGGTATCCTGTAGACTCGTTGGCTATTTTCCAATATAAACATACTCGTATTAAAGGAACTATTTAATGTTTAGTTGAATTGTCAATTTTGAGATTTTTCTTCAAGCCTTTATTTATTACTTCTAAGTGTCGTTAAAATACCATACTTAAACCATAAAAACTTCCTCCTGTAATCAACAGCAACACGAAGGTCAGATTTGAGGGCCAAAGTTATTAAAATGTCGAATATGCATCGGATTTTAAAACGGATAGCGTCGCATGACAAATTATGTATTTCCTGTCAGCCGCCGTCCGGTGCAATTAAAAGTATTACGATATACAAATTGTGTATGACTATATTTTGATCGTGGTTTTCCTCGTGCAGGAGTCGATATTACAATACATTCCACTAACTCTTGCTCTATCTTACCCTATATGTATTTTCAAGCAAATCTATATTTTTTTATGTCAGAAGAGTAGCAAATGAGCATGCAAACCACCTGATGGAAAGTAGTCGCAGCTCATAGACATCCACGTATACATGACATCCACAAACACGACTGAAGTCCTATCTGAGCTCGAACGTAGATACGTTGCTACTGTTTATTAAAAGATCATACAAAATTACATTTTTTATTTTAGCTCTAGGGGTGAAATTTTAGAAATCCTCATCTTAGTACTCACTTATACTGTATAAGGACCTATGAGCAAAATTTTAGGATTCTAGAATAAGAGGTTTCGACAGTGTTTATCTTTGTATCCGTCAGTCTTCTTAGTCTTTTACATATAGCTCAATAAATATATTGGAACATTTACAATCAATATTTAAATGTGTTTATACTGTCTGTCGGTTTGAAGGTTTATAATTTATATACGGAAAGAAAAAATGGTATAGCTTCTCAGTGTTCAGGAGTTTAGTCCTCTCTGAGGTTACATGTGGATGTATGATTACTTAAACACCAAAGCCGCCTCTTGAGTATTCAATGAATTCAATTGTTAATCATGATTAATATGAATAATAGTTAATAATAAACAAAAACTTTAGTCTTAATTCAAATCCTTAAAAAAATATTGACCCTTGATCTTATAAACATAGGCAATTAATTTTGCCTTAACCTGCAAAGCTAGTAGCAAAATAATAAATTACGTTTGTAACGATACGAAAGGTTAAGTGTTAACTGATAAAGTCGAGGTATGCGGTACACACCTTACTTAAAATAATTTGAATTCTGTCCATGAAAATAAATCAGCATTACAATGTTTTATGTCTAAAATAATAATTTTAGGGACGTTAAAAATATTTTTTATTTTTATTGGTTATTTATTTATTTTAGACGACGAGGCCCATAACATATATCCCTTACATACTTACATACATAATGATCCTTGTAACTAAGTTGCGGAACACAACCCCCTTCGGCCACAGCTCCTCCGTCAGAAAGGTTGATAAGTGCTCGGTTGGCACGCGAACAGTAAACAAACAGTAAAGTTAATATGCAATTTGAATTTTCTCTTTGTCCGTTTCTTGTAATTTTAAATACCGACGTTAAAAATCATGTGAAAATAAATTTACACTACACCTGTTCTCGAAATCGCAATCCTCTGCGCGAGATATGAACGAACCTTCTTGTCACTAGCAGCATCATTCAAAAGTGCATTGATTTTTTTTATCACTCAGACCCTACAGACCTGAGGATTAAAAGCCAAGCGGAACTAAAACGTAATTAGGTGGAACATATTTGCGCCGCTTGGCTTCTTCTACAGCCTCCACCATAATTTCAGCCCTTTACACCGTTCCACCGAGGCGAGAAGTGGCCACCATATCTACACACGAGGGCACTAAATTGCGTTATACTCGTGCGTGTCATTGGATTCAAGTAAATTGTAAATTGAAACTGCCGAAGTTACTCATCATACTAAATGTTTGAATTTCTTTTCCACCTGTTACATAATATTATTAAATGTACTTGGATAAATAAAGTCACCGGCTACAAATAGCTTAATTCCTTCACCTCATTACTCATTACCCGCGTGGGTAGGTCGTGCTGATAAGGCACGCTCCGATGTTAACGTTATGCCCGCTTTTATGGTGTTTCGCTCAATCAAATGGAATTCTGAAACGTCACGCGCAATAACGATTAAATCTGCGATTTTAAATTATTGAATATATAAGGATATTTCGTTTTTTTAATGTTAGAATATCTGCAAACGATCGTGCATCTGATCTGTACTTAATCATTATCTGATGTTCTTTCTTTCTTCTTCCTTTATCTATTCTTTAACCGATTTTTTGCGTCCCTTTTTTCCAAAACGAAACACCTTACGAGTCGGTGGTTGTTTATTAACGTTCAAAAAGTGTTCTGTAACATGTATATTACATTGAATAAAAATGTTTTGATTTTGATGTTAACCAATCGCTGCAACCAATGAACATCGACATCCAAATACAAATACATATGTAGTGCAACTCTATTTTGGTAGTGCGTATATGCGTTACTACTCCCAAGGACTAAGTTGATCAGATAAATAACAGACCTGGCAACCGCAGATGCCTATTTAGACGCTAGAATCATTTCACGGTAGAAATTATGATTATTATATATTTCCAGCTGTATCTTACAGGTCATGCCACCTTGCAATGATTTAATCACGACAAGGAAACGCTTGAAAATTGTAATTGTATTCATGTTACAATAATTGCATAGCAAATAAATTAGATCATAGCATTTAAAGTCGAGATTACGTCTTTCAGGAACTGATGGACTCATTGTTTGATTGTCATAAAATCAAATTAAATAGTCGTAACGTCCCATCACTGTGGCCACATGTCCTTTTGATAATGTGATATTATATACCTGTCTTCATATTTATATACATATATATGAATCCTCTGGTGTAGTAGGTCTATTAGCGACTGTGACTGACTTGCATCAGTTTGATCCGTCTGCCGTTAGAGTAACACATAAAAAATAAAAATAAATAATAGTTAAAAAAACACGCTTTTATAAAAACGTCAACTAAAAATATATATGTAAGAAAAAAATATATTGCGATGTAAAAAAAAGCATGGGGTACCTTTTCAGTGATCTATTGACACCACGCACCCCATATTTTTACAGTGCAATATATTTTTTCTTATTTATACTTTTTTTGTTGTTTTTTTTATAAAAGCGTTTTTTAAACTACTATTTGTTTTTCTTTCTTTTCATATTATTGCATTGGTATCCGTCCTTTATACGTGTGCAAAGTTTCAAATTAATCAGACTTCTGGAAATTGATGAAAATTATGCTCAAAGATTCTATTACATACATACATACTACCCAAGTTAATAAAAACGTGTTTATAAACAAATTTTAGATTATTAGTGTTTTGTTCATAGTGAAATCTGTTTGGGCATTGTATGTATTTAAATGAACCACATTTAATTACCTTCGCACCTATGTTTGTCGACACATTTCTCAGAAATTAGCAATTGGATTGCGAAAGTCATCATAAGATTGCGAAATCTTATAGTTATATTAATAAAATGATAAAAGGTCTGCGAGTATAATGAAAAAATATCCAGAACATTTTCATTTTACTCATTTTGATCTTTTTTTTTGTAATTTTACTTCTACAAACTTGGTCCTTATCTGAAAAAATATCACACAATCATTTACTATATAGTTTTTACCTTACAAAAAAAATGTGAATATTAATCACTGAACACGTATTGACGAGTTCAGAGATGAGTTTTCTTACCATGGAGAAATGTGGTAACTTGTGGGTTAGTATAATAACTAAGGCAGACAAAGTCGCAGTTATGAGCTAGGTAGACCTAAAACTTGTGTCTCTATGAGTCAACTTTCCATTTACGTAAGTTTAGGTTGTATGACTAACCATTGGTATCTGGGTTCCCGTTCGGTTATGGGTGCATCTGTGTGCATCGCGCGTGCTTGTTGCAACAGCTCTTCGTATTAAGGTATCTAGGTATCTAAATGAGTACCTAAGTGCCTACAATCGATGAGTTTGTAAGGTCGTTTTCCAAGCGTATGTTTGCCCGCGTGGACGGCGGGTCACACCCTCACCTTAAGGTCTCCCTAGGAAGATCTTGGGCTTAGGCTAGGTCTCCTCCAACCAATGGGTGGATGACTGCTAAACCCAATTCAGATACCGAAGACACCGGTTGTTCCTTCAAAGTTGAACTATTGAACTAAACTTGTTTATTATAACGAGAACTATAAATAAAAAAGAACTAGTGTAGTTTTGTAAAAACTACTTATAAAGTACCCAAAACAGATTTATGCGAAGTGGTACTCAAATTGGAGGTGCCCTATCATTAGTTAATCGATTATTTATCGAAGCATTAATATACTCTGGTAATTTGTTATTTTGCCCACTCTATGGTCCGAATGTTTTTAAACAATGTATAGAATCTCTGATAAAGTTTCATTTCAGTCAAAAGGTTCAACTACTAGACATGCCCCGGAAAAAAGTATACCTGAAATTAACCACCATTGGTTACCCATTCAACTTTTGGCCGCGATCGAAGTTTCTTAACTTGCTGATAATATATAATACACAAGCCCGCTACACATGCCATCTGTTTACTAAATACCGAATACATAATTTATGTCCGCTCTATCTTTAAACCAATAGCCAGTTATTGTTTATCAACTGATTTATCATTAAGCAAATTGTTTGTGACATAGTACATACACGTCCGTGACAAACGTATGGACGCAGTGCATAATAGAGATTTATCAGTATGAGTACGTGATTGTAAGGCCGTGTAAGGTAACCTCATTCCCGGTCACTGCGCTGCAGGTGTGTAGGAAGGCAAAATCATTACCGTTTATCGATAAAAATTGAAAATGATTCGATAAAACGAGAATGTGTCAAATCAATATTCAACAAAGAACAATTACTTTTTAATTTGTCATAAAAACTGAATACATTTTTTTGGTTTCTTTTTTATTATTATTTAATTTTTTTCGTTATATCATCCGATAATTTTATTTTCAACTCTTGACTAGAAATGAAACTTGTGGTATTTGGTCGATAAAAATTGTCCATCGGTGGCAGTGATCACTTAACTTCGAATGATATTACAATATTTACAATAATTACAATATTTCATAATTACACAATTTAGATATAGGCCTTCTTCTTTATTTATTTTTTGTTATAAGTGGTCGCTGCAGCCTATGATAATCTTTGAATGAGAACCTTTAGCCTCCGGTTGAATGGCGATACCTGTAGCTGTCAAATGTTATCGACACATGTTACATGTTGAACTAACTATAATGTACTGTAAATAAACAAGTTAAAAAGAATTGTATATACACGAGATCATTGTCATCATTGAGATCATTCTCATGTAAGTTGGCTGTTTCTATTACAAAAAATAACACAATAATTAATAATCGATATTCATTGCACAGCACTACGTAACGGGCTGGCTAGGCGAGCGGTGTAGACAAATATATGCTGAAAATGGTACACGCCAATCATGTTGATTGCTGGTACCTAAAATATAGCTAGTACGTCACTCTACATGTCAAATAGTCTCCGCACGTACTTAGGAAATTTTGGTAAAAATGGCCAATGACTCGAAATATCGGCAATTAAAAATCCTTAATCGTGTTTTGAAGGTGGGGGAACTATAGTTAGACTTCCGAGGTACCATCGCAGCCCTCATGATCCGTCGTAAAGCATTACTTGTGTTGCGGTTGGAGAGGTGTGGTTGCCGACTACATTTTGAAGCGCGGCGACTATCTTAATCATCAGGAGTAGCAACGCATCTACGTTCGAGCTCAGATAGGATTTTAGTTGTGTTTGCGCTTGTACGTGGATGTCTATGGGCTCCGAATAACTAACATCAGGTGGTTTGCATGCTGGTTTGCGAAAAGTATTCTCACAAAAAGAAAAAAATAACGTGTTCTCCACAATAAAGAGTATTTTATTTTATTGTACACGTTTTGATTAGAAAATGTTGCGACTTTTATGCCTTTTTAAAAATGGGCATGATATTTAAGTAATTGCGCACACAGACACGTTTTGTTGTAGACGGGAAACATATGACACGAATGTGAAACACGACAATTTTGTACCTATTTGGATGCCGTGGATTCTCATCGAGTGCTGGTATGCACTGTTCCTGCTGTTCTATCGTATATTGCACCAGACGCAAATTATAATAGCCTTTATGGTGTTTTGTGGTGTTTATGGCAACAGATGTACGGATAAATGTTGAATAATTATGTCAATGATGCGTTTGTCAATGGTGAATAATTAATGAAGGTTATCTACCGGTAATTAGCAAAAAAAGATCCGGACCTTTTGGCCATTAAACTTTTGTAAAATAGTAATGTGATAATGCCTTTTTGCTCAGAATTCGGTGGTGTGTTACACTTAGTAATAATGATATGTTCCCAAGTAATTAAAAAAATCTTTCCTCTGAATTTAGAAATAAAGATATTGTACAGTAACTGTAAAAAGCGTGTGTCTCAGACTATTTACTCAGAATTCGGTTTTTTACTCAGAATTCTAGAAATATTCAGAATTCAGTTGTGTGGTAGGTACACACTGGAGAAAAGATTATTGCCTTGAAAAAAAAAACTATTGTCTTTTTTACTCAGAATTCAGTGTACTGTTCCATATTAGAAATACGATAATTACCCTAAAATAAAAAAAATACAACAAAATTGACCTAGAAATTAAATAAAAAAATGTCCTTTTCATTCCGGATTCGTTTGAGTGACACAGACTACACACACTATAAATACGATTAGTGATACTAGACTATAAATTTAAGACATTTTTTTCGGTTTAATGTTATACATTAGAAATACGAAAATTGCCATGTAAATTAAAAAAAAATGGGTGTACCATTACACATTAAAAGAACGGTTGTGTATATCAACCAATATTCAAATGTTTGCAAATATCAGTAGTACTCTTGAATAGACCAGCAACCATTGCTCGAAATGCAAAGAACGTCCTTCAAGCCTTTTGTAGAAAAATATTGCTAATATCCTGAGAAATTGTACTTTAACAAATTAGTCTGTTGAAAATGCGTTAATTAACAAAAAATACCTTAAATTACAACAGTTCGAAATGTTTGTCGTTGAAATACTGTGAGTAGACACGTTTGATATGAGACAGTTCTGTAGGAACAATGTGATTGCACATTTTATTTATTACAGTACTACCAAGTACTTCCTAGGGTTGGCAGTGTTCTTTTAAGTAACATTAAATTTACACCAACTTCAAGAAAAACGACAAAGTTAACTAAAATATTTTTAATCAACTTCAAATATTTAGATCATCAAATTGTCCAAATATATTATTTGTGTGTATGTTCAGGGATTATTTTTACTTTGATGAAAAATGAATCATCAAAAGTTTTGAGTTTGATGATAATGTTATTATCCAAAGGGGAATGTTTTTATGTGGTCCTAAACGAATTTGGTCACATTTTGATGATGGGAACCATGAGAAAATTATGAAATCATAACCAAATAATCCAAAACCATTTTTTAAAACAAGTGATATATTGCAAACGACCATGTATTACATCTTCAATTAAACTTTAACTGTCATTTGTGATTAAATCCTTACAAAGAAGTGCTATATAGAATTTGGTACAGGTATCTTGCTACTTCCGAGTACTAGAAAGTTTTAGGATTTCTGAGTGCTTCGGAGATTTTTCTCAATAAATTATTTTTTCATGTTGGCAACCCTATTATTACACTCTTTTTGCTGATGGCGGAAAACTGAGCGACAGGCTCATTCTATCGACGTTGCGTTGTGGGAACTAAATGGTGCGAAAGATTATTATTTTTATCTCCAACGTTTGTTAATGGCGACTTAAATCTTATTTGGAAAGATAGCTTGATATAATATATCGCTGACTTAAATATCACAAGGAAAATGGAAGGGAATCTCGAGGGCTCTCTGTAATGTTACAAAGACTAGATACATATATAGTCAAAATCCTCAATCAAATTAATCAAAATTTGATTTGTGAGATCTGGGTGAGAAGCGGAAATCTTCGGAATCTGACGACTAGACAAAATCAAAATCATTACGTATTTTACAATTGCCAGCTTGTTTATATTTTTCTATTTATATTTTATTATTATATATAACAAGATTATCTTGTGTGTACATATAATATATACATATATATAGGAGGGTTGTGTGAGCAACTGTTACTTGGTCGCTTCCCGTCCATTGTGAGAAGCCAAAGCAACACTAAATTTTATACCATTTAATTATTCATTACAAATACAGCTTGTTTTTATTGGCACGCGGTGATGTTGGACTGAAATTGGTAACACAATGTGCACTTCTACGTTTTAATAACTATTCAATAACCTCACTGTTTGGCGGCGGTTTTTCCGACTGTCATCTGTCTTTTTCCGATTTCGCGCCAAAACCAAATGAACACAGATAACCGATATATATTTTTGGAGAAACAGTGATGGTTTATTGGATTTGATTCCGAAATATATCACCGG
>DWON01004832.1:0-15714 GCA_018251015.1 Phocides pigmalion okeechobee | reverse complement strand
CGTGCAGGCGACCAGATGTCAAGTAATCGCAATCTCAAACACAACTGGAATCCTAAGTTGCTACTCCTGAGAACTACAATACCACATATATATAATGGAAATAACAATATCTTTACAGCAATCTATCAACGCAGAGTGTGAAATCATATTGGCTGTCCAAGCGTGTCTGCTTGATAGACCCATATAGGAAATACCCCATCCTTTCAACTGGTTTGTTCAACATTTAAAACCAATATTAGCCTAAAAAAGGAAGAAATTCAGAAGAAAAACTTGATTGCCGGCTATTACAATTCTTTTGATTGCAGTTTCCATACACCCAAAAAGATGTCACTCGAGAACTTAATGTTAGTACATAAATAATAAATATAAAAATTGTTCCTGAATGTCACTGATTTTATTATTTTTACATTAGATTTTTTCTAAACTAAACATTTATTTAAATCACGCAGTTACAAAATACTGAAAATTTCATTTTAAATCATATTATTCCTAAAGTCTAAAATTATCTTGCTTGACTACCATTAGCTAGAATTTGAATAATAAACACAAAATTCCCTTTGCTACACTTAAATTTAATAGTACGTTTATAAATGCAAATACATCTACGAGTATAAAGCTGAAGAGACTTTTTACTTCGTTTGTATGAAGTTACTACGCCCTGTAAATATAAATCAGTTTTGGATTTTTTATACTTAACGTGCCGTCGTTTAGTTAGGTTTTGGACTACGTAACATCCCCCAAGATTCATAGGAGCCGACAAATACAGTGATATTTGAAGTTGATATAAAAACCTTGCCAAAACGAAAACGACTACGCGTTATTACATAAAAATAAAAATAACAAATATACATACTTAAGTAGAGTACTTAGATTATAAAATTAATTTGAGCAAACGTTAAATATACGTAATGAAAATAAAACAGAAACCCTTCAAAAAATTCTCATATGGTCAAAACAAACCAATCTACACTTGGCCAGTGTGGTGGCCTATGGCTCATCCTTCTCAGTCTAGAAACCCTCTTCCTAGCAATAGTATAGTAACATGCTGATAATGATTGATACTAATCCATCGTATGTTAAGTGAGATTACCATACGAGCCTACAAATAACCAGATTGAGCTGTTGTCTAGGGATATTTGTTCCGCCGGATTTTTCTCCCGGTCAACCTAAGCCAACAGGGCACTCAAAGCCGATATACTAATTTTACATTGTACCATAGACATTAATTAAGTGAAAATATTGAAATAAAATATTTGAATTTCAATTTGAATCCCCATGCAACCTCAACCAGAGTTAAGTCCCATCTGACCTGACACATACGAGTCATACATTTCTGTTCGTGAGAACTAAGATGAACCTCGCTTTTAAGTGCAGCCGAAAACTGCACCTCCAACCGAAACACAAGAACTGCTTTAGAACGGAGTAACAGGGCTTTGGTACCTCCTCTATTGAATTAAATTTCTACCATCTACCGTGTCTTAATAACAATATGTTCTCCATGGTTGTGTCCGTTCTTGACAGATATAATGCTGTTTCTAAACGTATTGACGCGCGCGATGCACGCCGGCTTGTTACATTTCCAGGATATCTTGTCGCCGTTCTGGTAGTTCTTGGAGTAACGAATCCCTCTATACATTAGCATGGTTGTTCCCTTCTCGGTACGGAAGAAACTTGCGCCTAAAACAACCAAAGTGCTTAAAATCTCCGACTAATTAAGGAACTAAACCGTTTTTAATGTGTAAAATATACTTCTATGACTCGTATAGCGTGACGGCACACTGCATGTCGCCCCGTCTCAGCCCCTTATTCTCTAAATAAAAAAATATTTAATCTTTCACGTCTACCCTGCGTCGAACTTTTTGTCCCCGTAATCTTGGATATTTTTAAGTGTAAGACTCCTGTGGCGTCACGACATACGGCATGACGCTCCGTCGCCGCCTCTTACCGATATCATCCTTAGTTATACTCTCTATTTATTTGTCTTGTGTTTACATTCTATATAGGGATAATAACATAAATATTTTTTTTTCGGAAAAATCTGTTTTCCTTTATACCATATTTAATAATTGGTTACCGTTCCAAAAAATCTTTTAATAACAGTATTTTTATGTTTCAGATATACCCAGCGTCTCAATTTTTTGAATATAACACCATTTTTACCGTCACAAAGTCAAGATACCTTTTGAAATGTTACTTTGCACATCTGTAATCCAGTGATGGCTTCACAAACTGAAAGAATAAATTTGTTTCTAACCTATAACAGTAATATTCAGACATACATTTTTTTTAAATAATTTAAAAATAAAAGAACATTTATATGCATTTATATACATAACCATTAGTTCATATTCATATAATGTTCAAAAGTAACAAAATACCACTTTAAATCTATATGCCAATGTTTATGCAAATAAGCTGTTTGAATTAATTGGTTTTGCTTCCAGTTAAGGCGTTCTAATTAATATGAGGTATTCCAGATGACTGCTGATGCATAGTGCCTCTTCTATTACTTACGGTCGAAAATGTTCTGTACAATCAAGAGTGATTCTCTTTTCATATCCAACTGAATTCACATAATTTCAGGCAAAAATAATGTATTACAGATAAACTCGAAAAAAATCGAATCTCTAATTAACACAATTATTTTTAAAGTGCCGTGTATGAAGGATAGAAATAAAACATTAACCTTAAGCAAATTTAAACTTTAATTATTATAATTAGCAGTCTATATAAAACAATAGGATAAATATATACAGACTATAATAAAAATAAAATCTACATATAAGTAGAAACATATTCTAATGAACGAATATGACAAGGCTCATAATATAATTTATTTCAAAATATCACCAAATTACGTATCGATTTATGATATCACCGTTACTAAACCTATAGAACTAATATAGCATAGCTTTTTAAGTATATACATAAACTTTTGGAGATCATCGAATAAATTAACTTTAACATTCAACGTTCACTTCGTTTTAACAATATTAATTAACATTAAGAACGGTGCCTTGCGGATATGACCTATCGTGACGATATGCGGACGGCATTTTCAATCCGCACCGAAATATCACCTAAAAACTTAACGTTACACTAATCCCCGCCTGGCGGGAATACAATAATTTGATTACAAACACACAAAGTAAAAATGATCTATTGTATAACGCTAATACTAATCTTTCTTCTCCTCTGAGGGCGATCGATTCCACAAATCGGTTTTGGGCATGATTCTCGGGTAGCTGAGAGCGTGGAGGGCGAGTGAGGCTCGAGGGGAGGTTAGAGGAGAGGGCAGAATCGAAGTTACTGGAGGAGGGAGGTTATGAGTGGCTTGCGAACGCGGAGGGAGCTGGACGAAGGCTCCGTTACCACAGCGCGCATGTGAAGGTGGGGCATGATTATGAGCGTCACCCGACTCTACCAGCTTACCGGATATCAGACGCACGCGAGCGCGGCATCCCATATGCTTCGAGGAACAGTAGAAAAACCGGCCCCCCACTTGGGAGTATGTAAAACCACGCAACACTAGTATGTACTTGCCCTTCTCCGTAGGAATAAACTGCACATCTGGAATTTCGATAACACATTTAGTAAACAGTACATTGTTGCTAATTGCAGGCAAACTACCCATAGGTAAAAAATGAACCAAACCCGTTATACCTAAATAAAACAAAACATCTTCAGTGTAACAAGTGTATTATAAATTTTTTAATGAGTCTTAAAATTAACAATTAATAAAAAAAGAAAATATAATGTAATTTTATAAACAATATAAAAATATTTAAAGTTAATAGAACCAACACATACATAATTATAACGTTATAATATGAGTAACGATAATAACAAATATTATTAATGTAACTATTTGTTTGAGTTGGATGTTTGTTATGGAGGTGTTATGGAGTCATGTAATGTCATTGTTATTTGAAACTTTGTAATAAAAGATTAACTAGTATTTCTGTGAACTTCGCGCAGAAAACAACATAATTCTAAACGAGTAATTTAGTCGATTACAAAATACATAAATATAGAAGTATATAAGTGGAAAGTATAAAATGTAAATATACAGCGATTTTTTTTCATTCGAGCACCCTCAACGCTTCCCCCTCTCCCCTCCCTAATAATATACACGCATGACAAAAAATATAATATGCTTAGATTACATTGGTACTCGACAAGTACTGAAAAAAAAATTCGGTGCCACATTAAAATTATTTCGTAGGTGATAGGTAAAATTTAGTATATAAAATTTCTGAGACAAAAAACTCATTCATAAAACACATTTCTTTGGATTGTACAAGATTGACAAGAAGGCTCTTTATCAAAATTGCTTGTAACTATCTTTTTGAACTACTATTAAATATCTCCCAAATCGCTACCTCAAATTCATGTATGTTCACTTTCTTTTGCCACCACTTCGCAGAAATGGCGACATTTTGTTCCGTCAATTTTGGGACAATACGTACAAACTTCCTCGAAACTTAACACTTCCCCTGTGCTTGAGGCTTGTAAACACCTATGTTGTATGTACAAATCTATATGGATTATTGCGAACAAATGTGCTGTTGGCGCTACAAGAATGCGGGCAGACATTACGTCTTTGTATTCGTAAATGGTACACAGATGTTAAAAAATACAATATTCTATTGAATTGTCGGTGTATATTCAGTCTAGAGCACTCCAGTTTAGTGCCGCCTCCCGCAACGCTCACCCCATCTAATATTTCAGCGCCGCAGTCAAAGTGTTATACTCAGCATTTGACATAAGTACCATGACTGTAAATATATTTGGGTGGCGGATGTGTGTGCTGGTCGACATGTTGAATGATCTTGCCCTCCGTGGTCCGGACCACTCTCGCCTTGCAGCTCTGGGCCTTCGTGGAAGAGCAGACCCAGTACGAGCTATAATTAATCTGAGAATACGTGTATCCGTTTATCATTAGCAGGAATTTCTTTCCACTTTTCGTCGGTATTAAAACAGCGTCGTCATAACCTAAAATCAAAAGCAGTCAATAAATAAATAAAATCTATACAAAAAATATGATGATAAAATAATATGATAATTCGTTTTTCTTTTTGTTTTTACTTCTTAAACACTTAATCCTTATTTAATAAATATATCATGATATCTCGATGGAATATGAATTTTTCAAAGTTTAAAAAACTGCTTTATAAGCGATAAAATATTTATCAGCGATAAAATACATTGTTCATATCGCCTTTTTACGACGTCTGTGTGACATTTAAAAGCCTCGATTGTACAGGAGACGATATTTAGACTTTAGATCGAATCTACCTTTAGCACTCGTGGCGTAAGACTGTATGTATGCGTGTGAACTAATATAACAACAATTCATTTAAATATATTATAAGTTTTTAAACAATCCACACGAAATAATCATGTTAAAAAGAGAAACTGTATATCTCCAAATGTCACACAGTCGTTGCAAATGGACGATATGCTGGCCAATAATAAAGTTAAAATGTCGGATTGAACAAGAAAAAAAAATTAACACATAACTTATCTAAAACAATTTTGCCGTTAAAATGACATAAAAAAATTAAAATAAAACCTTGAAATGCTTATACAAAATTATTTATTTAACACTACAACTTAAAGCTTAGATTGTGCATGTTTTTACATCTCAAAAAATCAAATTTACATTATTTTCACGAATAAAAAAAAAAACAAAAAACTCCACTCGACGTATATATACATACATAAATATTTTATTAATAAACTATGTTGCTTTAAAATTCAAATCTGTACACAAAACACTCAATGTGATGATTCGAGAAATAAGATTACTTACAACAAATACAACTGTTATTTTGAGATTAACTGAGATTACAGCCCTCCTAATTTAAAGTGATCTCTAAAGTCCATACACATTAGTCACCAAATACCTTCCATACAATATTCCATACAATAATTCTCATTCCAAGAGGAAAGCCGCGCCTAGCAGTGACACAGTAATAGACTGATATTTTTTATGTGAGAAGAGTAGCAAACGAGGATGCAAACCACCTGATGTTAAGAAGTCGTGACCCTTAGACATCGACGTAAAATCACAAACACGACTGAAATCCTACCTAAGCTCGAACATAGATACGTTGCTACTCCTGAGGGCTAAGATGGTCGCTTCGCTTCAAAGTGGGGCCGGCAACCGCATTTCTCCAACCGAAACACAAGTAATGCTTTACGACGGATTATGAGGACGACGGTGGTACCTCCCCAGTCGTACTATAGTTCTCCCACCTCTTAAACCGGCAATACAATATAATAATGCCGGCGGCATATTCAAACAAAAATATATTGTCTACATATAAAACTCAAACTTTGTAGTAAATGCCGTCACGCCATACATAATTAGGCGCGGGATGCGTATGGACTGTGTTTACCAGGATGACCTCACCGTCCGCCATCCGCTTGACTCGAGCTGTACATCCCTGTGCCTTGGATGAGCAGAACCAATGGACACTGTAGTTGATCTGCGAATACGTATACCCATTCAGCATCAGCAGAAACTTCTTACCGCTCCGTGTTGGTATCATTATCGCTTTGTTTTCTGAAATATTTTTACGTACCACTAAACATTTTTGGAAAGTCATGTTCAAAACGGTAAACATTTTTCAAAAGTTTGATATTTGAGATTGAACAACGCACACATCTAACGATTTTTTTTAAATATGGTCGGCACGGTACGCCTGTCTGTTACGAAACATTATAAAATATATAATAAGAGGAAAGAAATTATTGACAAAATAAAATTACAGAGTTCATTTAATAGAGTTACCGTTTCTAATGCAATTTTTAATGGTTAATTTTGAATTTTCATGTCTTTTTTGTCTTATTTTCTTCCATTTAGAACGACAGGTGAAGCTGAATTTATCTTTAGTGAAGTATCAGTAGATGCGTTTTCTCGTTCTTTTAACATATCCCTACGCTCTTTTTGTTTAATTTTCCATTTTCTATTCACCAATATTTTTTCAGTTTCACTCATATCTTTTACTAACTTTTTATTTCTATGGTAACGTTATCTTGCTTTTCGTAAATATTCTTCGTATTTTTTCTTGTCTTGCATTGTATTGTACTTCTCTTTCTTCTTATCCAACCTACTTCGTTGCCTTTCATCTTTTGCTTGCATGGGTTCAATTTCAGTACAATATCCTGGAAGTAAAATATGCTTAAACGCAAACCAGCTCAAAAGTTAATTCATTCTAAAAGCAAATATTTATTATTTCATTATTTACAAAACTAATTCAAAACATTTAGTACCTTAAAATTATTATAATAAAAACCTAGACCTAACCTAGACAATGTACAGGCAGTCGGTGCCAATGCGGCACGGTGTCAACAACGCTGGCCGTGTTACGTTCTTATAAAATTCTACCTGAAACGATATCGTATCCTTCGTAATTTTTAATTCTCATCACCACATGCACCCCGTGACCGAACGAACTTCGTACCTCTTTAAAACTAAAAATATGTCTTAAAGTTCAATAACATATATATAAAATCCTGTCTACATAAAAGATACGTCTTCATAATAAACTGAAATGGAAATAAAATAAAACATTAAATGAAAAATAAATAGCTCGCTTATATATGCTTAAAACACGATTCTTTTAATTTTCCATGGTCTAAGCTATCTTCGTTGTTTAATATTCACTTTTTGAACGCTACCCATTTGACAGATACGAACTGTTTATATGGAAGAATAAAAATATTGCCTTTACTATTTACTCGGAATTTCTTCATATTTCTCACCTTTTAAACCATCCCTGGGCTTCCACAAATAATTCAAGACCAAAATTAGCAAAATCTTTTTCTCAATTAGATCACAGCGCCAACTGTTGGATGTGACACTGCGATGATAGCGCAGTCTATCGGATCGAATGTGAAACTTTCTAAAATCAAACTACTACTACTACAAACAATTTAAAAATTAAAAATTAATTTAAAAAACATTTTCCAGTGGACCAAATTGTGAATCTAAACCATTCTCAAGTCCCCTAGAACACACATAAAAATTCATCAAAGTCGGTCCAGTCGTTCAGGAGGAGTTTAGTGACATACACACGCACACAAGAAATATGTATATAGAATATGAAAATTATTTTATATCAGAAGAAGTACAGTGTGCAATTTATTGCCTACTATATGTATATTTCACTATATCACAAAGTTTAAGAACATAAGCATTTGTCATATCCATGCAAACAATAATGTAAGACTTTTATTTCATACTTACCGTGATATGATCAATGATATTCTCAATAGACCACGCCATACATCCGTCAGATTGATTCTCAATATCACATTTAAATGTAAAATTTAGTTTGATGCTTTTTATATATTTTTAAATATATATACTATCTGTTTAATTCCTTTTTAGTAAATGGTAATATGTAAATAATAAAATAATAATAATAGTCCAAGGAAAGTAAAAAATATCTACAAATTACATATACCATCCAACCATCTGGTTTGTGCCATAGTGCCAAGACCGCTGGCAGTATTCCTTGGCTGTTTGGCACAGTATTATAGATCTATATATATAGATATATATAGATCTTTTAAAATTCTGTATAGGTAAATGACTAAAAATAAAACATCGCTAATCATTCCGTATTAAATTATTATTGACTAAAGCAATTCAATCACAACCGGCAACTATAGGCATACAATTACATAATTTGTAAAATTAACGTTTATATATACGTAGATATTTATAAAATATTAAGCCTAGCGTGTCAATCGACTATTTTCATAAATAATACTGTTAGTGCTTTGTTAACCTATGTAAAATAAAAAATATTTTGATGTGATTCCATGTAAAATGTTTATATTAAGGTACTAGCTCGCTTTTGACGCCGAGAGAATATTGTGATGTGCGAAGAACTATGGAACTTATATCTACATTTTTTTTTTAATGTGGGGAAATTAGCAACACAGCAGCACTTCCAAATGCTGTTGTCAACCAGAAAGGTTTACCACCCTTATTCATATATTTAGTACCAAACAAACCAACCATAACAATCTCATGTTATATAAATATACACTACATGATATAATGTTACATAATATTACATATATGCATAAAAGGGGGAGGAGGGCGGACCTCTCCCTTATTATGGGCGCAAAAATATATAATCTCGAACTATTTAAATTTGTATACTTGCGTATTTTAGTATAATTTCCAATTGCTGCAAATTTCAGTTACACCCATATGTATAACAATACAAAAATTACAATTTGATTAATAAACTTACAAAGATCCCAAACAATTCCCAAACAAGTAGATTTTAGAAGTCATTTTACGTCAGTCAATTGAACACAATTAAGAGCAATTTTAATGGACGAATCTTTTTTCATTTGATTACATATCGGCATTATATTAAATATTTATTAAGCATTAACCGTGAGTACCAGTTATATAAGAAAGTGTACAAATTCAGCGATGATATTAGTTTAAAAGCGTATATGGACGAATTTTTTTATTATATTAATAATGTTCATAATTGCATATAATAAAATATTAATAATTATTATTTATGGGATTAAAGAGTAATCTTAACCTAACCTTCCGCCTAATTATTGTCAAAAGCATCACTATTGCAAATCTCACTCAAACCAATGTTAAGTTAAATTGTATTTAAGCAAATATGGCAAAATAATACACAAAAACCCCACCGACCCGATAGCTGACGGTAAATGATCAACTACCGTCCATCATCTACAATCAACCCCTAGGGATAGGACCACTAGGATTGTAGAACCTAAAAGCCTTGCTGTCCCTAAGGACGCTTTGGGAGTAGCAAATCGTGCGTAAAACCCGTCGTTACGAGATCACAACACAACTCTTTGTATAAAAGTTTATTGGCCTATGATCTGGCAAATTCTATTTTCATAATTTCAAGTAAAACATAAGTACATATGTTATAAGGCACTATAATGTTCTTATGTATACATATGTTTAATTTTAAAACGAAAAATAATAAAAAAAAAACTTAAACAATTAAAGGGAGTCGCCTACACCCAAAAATAGCGGCACGCGCTATTTTTGGGTGTAGGCGACGTCGCAGCGACATTGCGGCGACGTCGCAGCAACATACATCGCGGTGACGTCGCAACTACACCGCCGAGAAGTCACCAACTATTAAGCGTAATCGACCTAACTATACCAGCGAAGTCTTAAATACACGGTTAGGATCTCAAAAATACATGTGTAAATTATTTTTGTACATCATAGGAACAATGTTATAATTACTAGGAACGACATCCATATCACATGACTGGTAATTTAGTATACTTTTATGTAAACCCTTAAATAACTTTCTCTACACTCATAACCCCTACTAAGATCCGCCGTGGATGCTACCAACACACACAAAGACAAGCACACAAATACCCAAACCCAGAACTGTAACTGTAATCATTAACATGTCCACAAATTCTAATTTAAACTCCAATATTACTACCAATTCCAAGTCAAATTCAATAGCCGGAAATCGAACCCGGAACCTTTTGCATATGAAATCAGTATGGTGACAGTAGCGAGACGGGACTCATCACATGTAAAGCTATAAGCACAAAGCGACAGCGATCACACAAGCTATTTTTGAGCGTATGCGACGTCGTAGTAACATTGCTGCGGCGACGTCGCAGCAACATCGCGGCGACGTCGCAACTACACCGCCGAGAAGTCACCAACTTTTAAACGTGGTCAACGTAACTGTACCAGCGAAGCATTAAGTACATGGTTAGGAGCTCATAATTATCAATAATATGATGGAACGGCTTTTATACCCCACAGTATTGTCAACAAAGATAGATAGGATTGAGAATATCCGGGTACAGTACTGTCAACGCAAAGGTAGGATTGGTATTATCCGGGTCTTAGGATTCCTCTTTCCCAAATTTATTTTCAAGAGATTAAATACCCCGCACATTATCACCATGTATCACAACACTATAATATTAGTTAAATCATTATATTACATAAAATATCAGTGATGTAATAGGTACCATCCCACTGTTTATTAGTCAGCATTCTTCATGACCGATTAGGCGAAGCTCCAACAAGTGGTGCGTAACATCGAACTTCGGTCGCGTTCACGCCGCGACATTTGCAATCAAAATACGATATCGCGACGATATCGTTCAGTCATCACCTTCGTTGCTTATCCGTTATATATTTTTTTTACGAGTCCGTTACCTTTTCCAAAGTGGTACAATGGTAACTATACATCGAACAGATATCAGGCTATTTAGCAATATTTCAATACCAAGGATAGAAATACAATCAGTCATTGGAGCAGTTATGCAGAGCAACTTCAAGATCATGGAAAGAAAACCACCTTTCCCTCAACGGAAGAATATCTTGAATTTCATCTGTAAAAGGAAAAAATATATAAATTATATGTGATACTAATTATATCTAGCAAATAATGCAAAAAGCCAACACTAAATATACAACAATATAAGTTTTTGTCTAAGTAGAATAGCAAACGAGTACGCAGGTCACCTGATTTTAAGTAGATGCAGGTTATAAAAATCTACACCTGAAACGGCACTGAAGTCCTATCTGAGGTCGTAAGTAGTATTGCTACTCCTGAGGACTAAGATGGTCGCCTCACTTACAAGTACAACCGGCAACCGCACGTCTCCAACCGAAACACGAGTTGCTTCAGGGCGGATTATGAAAGCGACGGTGGTACCCGGTCGTAACATTACCATCTTGAACGTTAGTTGAGTACATCTCTTAAGCTATTAATTCCATGGCTGACATATGATAGAGGAGTAAAACGCCCGCGCGGCGACGAAACATACATTATTACAAATGTTCACATTTTTAATATTTGTATATTTTATAATAATGAAATTGTTTTCGTAATTTTTCGTGATTGATAACTTCTATTATATAAAGGGTACTCACGATTAACGACTTTTTAATTGCCGATATTTCGCACCGCCATATTTGCTAAAAATTCGCATGCGTAAAAGGTTGTAAGAAACAAAAAGTCTGATGTATTATCGTTAATTAATTTCCAAGTAATTATAATTCGCTGAGCGATTAACCGTTATAGAGTCAACTTACATTGAAATTCCGTTTTGGGCCGAAACACATGTACCTACATATACATGGTCATAGTATGTATGGTAGTATATATTTTTACTCTCTTCACTTATTCCTATAATTCCTAGTGTATGCATAGAGATATATACCATCATACATGGTTGTAGTGGATTGTTGCAAATTAGTTTTAACAACTTAATATCTACATTACAAAAGACATTGAGATTTTGAAAAAGGTCTCTATCAAAGGTGCAATATCTGAGATAATAAAATGTACTCAATTATGTAAAACGTTTTTATTTTAAACCAGTTTAAATTCTGGCTTCATAACAATATTTACATGACAACATAACTGTCAATATTTAAAACATTTATAATAGAAACAAAAATATTACTCTCTGGAATTATTCTTGTTCCTAAAATTTCCTGACTTCATAAGTCTATAAATTTAAAACTTAAAATAGTCTTACGAGATTATTGTCTGTTCATATCTAAAAATTTACATAAATAACTATAGAAATAAATTTCTAATATATACAAAAGCTAGTGTTTAAATACATATCGTAAGCCAAACCATATTGATGTAGCTGAAAAACTCTCTTTTTAAGAAACATGAAACATCAATAACTTTATTTGCATTTTATCTAATTATTAATAACTTACCAACATTTCTGAAGAAGCTATTTACAAATTATGACGCAAAAAATAAAACTGTAAGGTTACTAGTCTAATAAAATAACAGTAACAAATGCATTTTAGTTTGTACATCCCTATGGTTTGAAGCCCACGATTTATTTGAAACAAGAATCATATTAAAACCAAAGATTGAACCCCATTGAGTCACATAGAACTAGTAATTAGTAAACAGCGGCAACAGGTTAACATGAAGTGTTCTGCATGTTCACGTGCTACTCTTGTAACTTAAAAATTTTGGATCCAGTACATAATACATGCGAAAAATATAATGCTCAGCTGCAGACGAGCGTATATTTTTTTAACACGCAAATATTAGATCCGAGTCAGGATTGCGGGAGGCAGCCCTAACTGGAGCTCTTTTCTCTAGACTATTGTACACACAACTTTTGTTTTTTTAGCATCCGTAAAACATTTACGAATACTCAGACGTTGTGTCCTCTCGCAGTCTTGTAGCTCCGACGTAAACACAGCATTTTTGTTCGCCCTTAATCCCTACAAATTTGTTGGTACAACACAGGTGTGTAGGAGACGCAAGTGCGTCACGCCCAGAATTACACAGCAGTGTTGTAGCCGCAGGGAAAGTGTTAATTTATTAGAGTTATAGGAAGGCGTCAAATTATTTAAATATCCCTAGTAAATTTGTTTTTAGGATTTAAGATTTGCCTTTCATACTAAAAAGTGGGGTGCAAGCCTCAAAACCAAATTCGATCATCGGTAAACAAAGTGGAAATATTAAAACTACAAAGTATTTCTGACTACGCATATCATAAATATTAATTGTTATACTTAATAAAATATATATTTAGTTAATAGGCACATCTTTTCGTAATTTTACAATTGACTTATATTTGATGAATATTAAAACAATATACATACAACAATTCCAATGGAATGTAATGCCTGACAAATATATTTTAAAGTAATTATTTAGTCATATTATGGAATTTATAGAATTACTTTCAAAAAATATAAACAGTGATTATCACTTCTTCATGAAAACATAATGTTAAGTACATCATTGGTAACATTTCTTTAAGTATATTTTGCTATGAAGCTTAGTTTTGGACGGAATTTAGTATGTACTGTAAAAAAATCTAGTCATTTTAAAAGGTGGTAGAGCCGTTAGAGCTCGCCCGGGGCGGCACCACCGCCACCCTCATAACCCGCCGTAAAGCAACATGTTCTTCACATATTGTGTTTCGGATGGGAAGGTGTGGTTGCCGGATAAACATTATTGGAGGCAACCATCTTAGTCCTCAAGAATAGGAACGCATCGGCGTCCATCCTTAAATAGAACATCTGTTCTATTTAAGATTGGACGTGGTTGTCCATGCGCTGCAGTGACCACTTTACATCAGGCGGCCTGTATACCCGTTTTCTATTCTTTCATACTAAAAAAAATCAATAAAAAATATTAATAATAAAATAGTGATATAAAGCAGTAAGCCATATTATAAAATACCCATGTTTTGACAGTTATTGCACTTTACTCAACGTAGCTAATATTTTTTCCGTTGAATACAACATATCACACAAGCACATTTGGCACCTTTTAAAACATATGTTAAGTCAATTGTATGAAGGGCTACACATTTTAAGCCTTTGCAATGAGGCCAAATTAGTTATCAATATGTGTATATAATTAATAATAATATAAAAGTTAAATCACTTCCTTACTGTTACATAAAAGGATAACATTATCGTTTGTTTTTTCTTTATGTTTCTTGTATGCTACTGATTTAATTTATCTCAAATTTTGTAAAAGCACCCGTGCACCCCTGGACTCGTTATTAGCTATATATTCTGACGATCTTGTGACCAAAAACATGTATAGGTAAACTGATAGCCTTTTTAAGCAATCTTTTTCAAATTACTTTTTCCTATAAGGTTTACAGCAAGAACCTAAACTTTTTGCGGACAAAACCGCAGGTTAAAAGGTAAATAAATATAATAAATATAAAACTGGATTCAAGTTCGGCATTCATTAACGGTGGCCTGGCTGTGGTTATGGTACCCAGTTGTGCTGACGATCAAGGAGTCCACGGTGGTGATAGCAGCAGTACACTTATTCCGCCTCTTGCGACTGCAGACCCATCTCGTTCGGACCCTCGAACTGTTCCCCTGCGGCCTTTCCCGGATGAACACCATATCCTGGTACAGGATTTGAGGATTCCCATGACTGGATATTATGAAGCGGGCATCTGAAAGCGTTTCGGCAATTATGTGGCGTTTGACTTCGGAGACGTTGATTTTTGTAGATTTTGAATGTGAAAAAAACAGCAAACGACCATCATTTTAACATCAGATGGCCTGCCTCCACCTGAACTTAAAAGTCGCTGTTGCCCTTACACATCCACGTACAACCTCAAACAGACTTGAAGTCCCTTCTAAGGTACTTACTCTGAAGATCAAAAGGTAGAACGATAGTTCAGCAGGGAGGTAACCACCGCCACCCTCATAATCCGAGTTGAGCCAACTCTTGTGTTTCATTTGGAGTTTGATGTTTGTGTTTTGTGAAAGTTTGCAATTGAAATAAATTTTGAGTAACGTCTGGAAACATCTTGACGTAGGAGTCCACAGTCTACAAAAACAAGTTGCAAACCGCATAAAATTGCTGCAGAAAATCAAGAAACACATTTAATTGTATATCAATATAAGAATTATGTCTGATTTTAAACAGAATTAAAACTAAATTTAATTCTAATATCGAAAATCAGTTTATAATAAATAGTACTTTAATCATGAATGCTTTGTGCAAATTTCACCCTTTCTAGTGCATATTTGCAAGCATATTTTGCCATTTTGTTAATGCCTATAATCGAATGTAAAGTTATTATACTATTGAGAAACACGTTTCTAAGAGAAAAAACTTTTCAAATTGTGCGTAGAGGGACATCTTACGCCATCTGTTGTTGACTAGCATAATTGGTTCA
>DWON01004831.1:0-15716 GCA_018251015.1 Phocides pigmalion okeechobee | reverse complement strand
GTGTATCATCTACGAATACACAGACGTAACGTCCGCCCCCAGTCTTGTAGCGCCGACGTAAAAACAGCACTTTTGTTCGCACGTAATTAATACCAGATTTGAGCGTACAACACGTGTGTGTACAACCACAATTGCATTGCGTCGCGCATTACACAGCAATGGTGTACGCAGGTAAAGCGTTAAGCGTATTTTTAACGATTACTAAATTTTGGACGTTTTCAGATTTTCTAACAGCAAAAAGTTCCATTGTATTTATTTATCTTTATATTTTAATTTGTAATGGAATCCTATATAGCCGACATATGACATCTGTGTTAAGGGACTTTATTTCCATCCCGGACATTTTTTATTAATACCAAAGGAGAACAACATTATACAGTACTTAGTCATTGATAATGAAGTAATACAGAATCAATTTAAATAAAACTGATTCATGAAAACTGATAGAAATTGTTATGTACCTGTAAATACAAAACCTAACAAAGTTTGCCCTTCTACATAGAAAATTAATGTAATTTTATATATATGGAAAATGATAACCCAATTTTCATACAAGATATTTCCCTGCCAACAAGGCTTTTATATTTAATCTTGAACCAATGTTTATTTTGCTAAATCTGCTTAACTTGCTCTCCTTAGCTTAGCTAAAGGGTTTGTTACGATGACATTTATACTATATTTACAATACACAAACGATTTTCAACACACCAGTCATATGATAAACATGCAATAAAAGATAAATCACAGAATACAGGTCAAGTTTCAATAACAGGCATGTCAGAATGTTTTATGATTTTAATATATCTACCTAGACTCTTCATTAAGTGATAAATCTCATAACACAACTGTCTAACAGGGATGTCAGTTCAAATGTAATCTGTAATTTTTTGAATATTCTACTTGCGAGCATGCGTTTATAAGTTAGCGGAATGAGGAGGAAGAACTATTTTTCTTTACTACTCTACTCTACTCTTTTTCTCAGCTCTTACAATAAACCTATTTGTGTTCGATAAAATTGTTTAGGAATGATGTATATCAATGGCTTAATGTTTTTTCGCTGGAAATTGTCTTCCAACGAATTCTTTGTTACTTTCAGATTTTACAGAAGCAAGACATATTTTGTCAATTTTCCTACTGTTATTGCAAATTTTAATGTATTTTTTCTGGTTATAAACGCCTTCGTATTTGTAATCTATTAATAATATTTATTCTCAATCAAGGATCTCAAAACACCTATGCTGTGTTTTCTCGCCGATAGTGATATTTTTAACGTTTTCGGTGGTACTGCGCCGACCTTACAATCAATTCACCGCACGGCGACGCCGACCTTAAATTCAATCTTTCTAGAACCAAGATTCGTTCCAAATAATGGTTCGGTTCAATATTCCACCCATCTTTCATCGAAGTTCGAAAACGCATGAAATCTTTCGATGCGTAGTTTTTGCTGTATTTTGTACATTCTTGACATTCATTTTATTGACTTGACATTTATTTTTTGCGATGACCATGTGAGCATGTCTAAGGTCTACTACGACCGTAGAGAATTTCATAAATGCTTGTATCAAAATACGCGGTCCATATTTGCGTTTTTTTTAGTCGTTCATCTTCCATTTACTTTTCCAATTTTCGAATAAGTGAAGTGGTTCATATTAATTCATTTTATAATTATTAATGGCTGTGTTTAAATAGGCCGTAGTACCATATATCATTTGCCTGTGTAAAAATCGCTGTAAACCTACGTTATTTTTTCCAGTACGGTTTGAACAATCTTTCCTTGTTTAATTAGAAAATGTATCAGTCGCAATATATCAAGTATTATCCATCTTTCTTATTTTCTGGAAGAGTTATAATAATAATGATTTCTACGCTTACAGCCTTACACTAGGATTCTCTGTGTTGTGGGTGTTATGGAGACATACAAAGCGATTACACAAATACCCAGAGCCAGAACAAATTCTAAATACATCATTCAGATGTCTGCCTAGCCGAGAAACGAATCTGGATGACTTTTTTTTTGTGTCAAATAGCAATAGTTACCGCGGCGCGATACCGGCCGTCGAATTAGGTGTTTAGTTAAGGAAAGTCTATATGTTATCTTTATTGTAATAGAATTTGACACTTATCAAATACGGAGTCACTGAACACGTTACAATACAACTTGAGAAAGCGCAATTACTTGCTTACACCGCAATTCGGAGAATTAAAAATGACCCTCGTAATATGTGTGGTCACAAAAGGTTAACAACGAGGCAGGTCATATATTGATTTATAGAACCATGACATTTCTTAGTTGACATATTTCTCATATCTAATTTTAACTAAGCATGACACATGGCCAGAGGTGGAAAAACACGAGTTCAATCACCGGCATAGTATTACTTTTCAATTTGTAATTTCCCAACAAAAATGACTTCATTTGATTTGTAAATTCATGTCACGCGTGTCCTAAAGGATGAACTGTTACTTGTTATCGACATACATTTTTCCTTATAGATATTCAGATATTGTATTGAATTTTCCTTTCCTAATGACCTGTGGAACACTATATAACATGCGTAAAATAGCTCTAACAAATCTCAATGAAAACGTTTCCAAATGTTGGTCATTTTTGAGCCTTGGAGTGACCATTATATTGGGTTGACCGCTACGTTTGTGCCGCTTTCGGTAGGTAGCGTGAGAGACCTAGCCGAATATATTACGATTATTGATAACAAATGACACAGTGTACATATTCTAAAAGAGATAATCTCGGTCATATTTAGAGAGGAGTTTGATAACGATTAGTTGATTTTTACCATTTTTATACGTTTTAGAATATGGTACCAAATAAAGTGCATTTTAGATATTTAATGCTTTTCTTGTTTCGAAAGGGCAAAAACCGCACAAGCGGTAAATAAGATATGCACTGTTTATGGCGAAAATGCTGTAGCAAAAAGAATTGTGCGGAAGTGCATTGTTGAAAGCTGAAAACTTTGACCTCAAAGACCAAGAACGCCCAAGTAGGCTGTCCACCACAAAATTTGACAACTTGGCAAAAATTGTTGGAGTTTGGTTGGGATGTATTATTCCAATGTACCATACCCGCCAGACCATGCGCGTTCAGATTTCCACCTTTTTCGCTCATTACTAAAATTCTCTTAAAGGAAAAAAAACTCTTTGGTTGAGTTAAAAACATTTACATATCTTATATGCGGAAAAACCAAAGGGGTTCTGGAAGGGCGTAATTCTCAAGATGCATGAGAGATATACAATTTAATAAATGTGTACCAATATTTAAATATGTTCATTTTATTTTAATAACTTTCCAGGCAACCTTATATATAAAATTGAACTGTGACATGTACTTATTTGTACTTCATATAAGTTTTATGAATTTCCCAATTATAACAATTCTTCTGTATTTTATTTTATATTATTTCCGTTAGAAGGAAATCTTAACATATTTTTGAAAGAATATCTACTCCATAATAATATTATTTTTGTTACAGTTATTCCCTAAGTATATAAAATATTTTATTGAATTGATGCATAAAGTCTATATATAAATAGCAAAAAATGAATAAAAGATATTACCTTGAAATAGTTATGGTTATATTTATAAAAAAACATAAATAAGATAGTTCTCAATATGCATTTTTGTCATTCTATGATATAAGTTAGTAACTTTTTCTGTGTGAAGAGTAGAAAATAAGTATGCAGGCAAGCATGTGTTATTCATCACCAGCCCTTGGGCATTCACACCCAACCTCAAGCAATGTCAGCCAATGTCAGGTTATAAGATGTACATAGAGGTGCAGAACTCCCAAAATTTAAAATAATGTATAATTTATATTAATTTAGAACAATATCAATCATAGTTTTTATTTTTGTGATAAATGCATCACACTTAAAATGGGCCTATTTAAACAATTGGGACCCCTATCTACTTATCCGAATATTTATTGAAATTAATTTTATGTATTTCATGAAGGCAGTTCAAGTATAATTTTTACAATGAGGACATCAGTCCTTCAACAGTTAATAATCATTTCTAAATCATGTGATACAAAATATACAGATTTTTAATTATCATTAATTAATTGAAATGTTTGACTTTACAGACAAAATAAATAGAAAATCTTACCAGCATTAAACAGGAAATAATGCCCTTTTATGGGTAGTAACTTTTTATTTATTTTCATTTTTGGCCACTGCATCTGAACCTAAAATAAGATTACAAAAATGAATAAATGATAAAGAACTTCTTAAAGATTAATCTATAATGATTAAATGCAAAATTATAGTTTCAAACTTTTTGAGCAACTAACCGTTTTGAGCTCATATACTAAAAGAAACACGTTTTGAAATGACCACTGAACAGGTTATTTAATTCTTGGTATTCACTGACAGCCAAAGTCTTAGTTCGCATAAACTAAAACTAAAAGAAATTGAATAACTTCATAACTTATGAAGTTACTTTTAAACTAAGGACAATCGTGATAAAAGCTACACCCGCGTGGATTTGCTACATAATAACCTGTTGAGTGGTAGAATAAAAAAATACGCACCTGCTCAGTGAACCGTAAAATCAAACACTAAAATTTATTTGCTAGGAAAAGTTGGAAGATCCGGTTTAATAAGAATTGCGAGTTAAATAAATAATAAAAACGAGGTGTAAATTATGACGTGAAATTATATCAAGTTAAAATACTATCAGTGATAATATTGCTCTTGCTGAAATCGCGTGGCCTTGTTACATACACGATATTACCGCGCTAAACTTCCACATTATTCCACATTTCCACAATACAACAGACGCCCTTCTGCAAAGAGTACATCTCGTACATCTACAATATGCATGTACTATATTAGATGTAGATAAAACGAAATTTGAAATGTCTCAAAGTCATATGTCAATGTCAATTATTTATCCAATTGTCATAGTGACAGCTCACAGATTATATCACAAGCGCGTAGGTAAAATATTCTCATACGGATGCAAGGAACAAAGAATTCCAGATGGCGTTACTTAAGTTAGAAACTTAAATTCAAGAGTTGCTAGGATAAATACTCTAAATGCCTTTAAATATTTTATTCCATATTATTTTAAAAAGTTTCGTACAGGAAAATCTAATTTATGTAGAAATTTAATAAATACTTTTTAACTACTTTAATGATAGGTGATACATATTACAAAATTAATTTACGTTTTCATTTGCGTAGTGAAAGCGAACAGGAATAAAATCAATAAATTACAGTATGTGTGCAATATATTTCAAGTGTATTGGTAGTATTAAAATAATAGTAACAAATAATGTCAAAAGATAACTAAAAAAAATAAAACATTTAGTTACTTGCAATTGTCATCAATATACATATATGTATTATGGTAATAACTGAGCTGTACGACACTTTAGTTCGAAGGACGTAGTTTTTTTCTTAGCCGAAGGCGTTTCGACCTTTTGGCCACTTTGCCAATGACAAGCGAAAAACGGGCATTAAAACAAATCAAAGGATCGGAAATTTGGAGTAGGACAAAGATCAGATAAGTTTAGTGCAGGATAAAATATATAAGATAAATATTGTAAAAGTAAATATAGTTCTTGGTTAAATAAGATGATAAGATTAAATATATTTGCGCATTATTAAATACTAATAAAGAAGTAATACAAGGAGTAAGAGAAACTCTGAGAGAAATAAGGCTTTGCAATAAGGAAGAGCGGTCATAAAGGGGGCAAGCAAGAAATACATGATTCAAATTACCCTCATCCACACCACAGGAACACATGGCACTGTTAATTACATTAATTTTAGCAAGATGTTTTGGAGAACTGACATGATCCGATTGTTACCGTATCAACATTGATGTAACCGTTTTGCTAAGTTTCACTTTAAAGAACCAAGGATTAGTTCGAATGGTTGGTTGGACACAAGCGAAAAGTTTACCTTTATTTTTACAACTTTCATTCCAAACTTTAGTCCATGATTCTTTAAGGTGAACTTAAGGCAATGCGAGTAAATCGTAAGAGTAATAGATATAGGGATAAACATTACCACATTCAATAGCTTAAGTAGCAATGTCGTCAGTCTTAACGTTTCCATTAATACCGCATTGACTTGGAATCCATGTAAATGATGAAATTTATTTTTGGAACACTTCACGTTGGAAGTGACGTGCACTTCAAGAGTAGCAACGTATCTTCGTTTGAGCTTAGATAGGATTTCGGTCGTGTTTGTAGTTTTACGTGAAGGTCTATGGGCTGCGACTACTTAACATCAGGTGGTTTGTTTGCTCGTTTGCTATTCTTTTCACATAAAAATATGTATAGCTGAGTATTTTTGCTTTGTAGTCCATTATTTGATGTGATTTTTTTTTAATATTTCAACAAGAGAAGCAGCATTGTTCGGTGAACAAATATTACTTTGTAATAAAATACTTTTTTATTTATTGAGAAAGTGTAAGAAACGGGCATGCAGGCCACATGATGTTAAGTTGTCACTGTATCCCATGGACAACCACGTTCAATCTCAAATAGAACAGAAGTTCTATTTAAGGATTGACGCGGATGCGTTTCTTCTCTTGAGGACTAAGATGGTCGCCTCCAATAATGTGTATCCGGCAACTACGTCTCCCCAATCGAAACACAATACATGAAGGCTGTCTACCGCCTTGCTTAGCTAAAGAATTGTTGACGGGTATTGGTCTGCAAGTAATCTGCATGATGTACTGCTGTTATAATGATTTTAAAACATAAGAATTTAACTTTCATACTGGGGGATGCATTTTTGATCCTTCTGCATATGACATGCAGCTTTGAGCCATAGATAACTTAATTTGCTTTTGCCTGGAAAACTCTGGACATAACTTGTTTGTTGCAAAATGTACAGCACTACTTGATGCACAATCATCCTCAATAGAATAGATGTCACCAGTGTGGCCTTCACCTCATTTAAAGCAGCGTGGCTTGGACCGACACTGTGTTTTTGTATGGAACACTGGATGGTAGGGTATCAAAAGTTAACATAACTGTTTGTGGGGGTTTCTAGACAGGGAAGCCATCAATCATAACCTTATAATTAAGCCTTCTTATTTTTATATTTACCCCACAACCAAAAGGTACTGTTATGCATTATTTTATACCTTCTGGGGACCATGAAGTAGGAACACCCCTAATCAAACCCATTCGTGTAACACTGAATTTTGGTATGAAAGCTTTTAAATGATGGCGAGGTAAGCAAGAATGATTTAAAAATAGATTAGCATCAATGAAATTTGAAGAGTCTAATGCTAACATAACATTCTATTCCTGGATTTTTTTTTAATACTATCATTCACATATTTTTAAATGAATATTTTGGTTATAGCCTTCCAAATGCAACAGGATGGAAAGTACTAAGATCGTTTGAAGATGGGAGGTCATGTTGTACATGTACGGTGTATGGTGAAATGTCTGCGCAGAAAAAAACATGACGAATTGTTTGTTTGGGTTGAATAGAATCTGAATTTATTGGTTTCTCTTTTTTTCTGTTTGATTGATTCTGTTTAACTGAAGTTCTGTTTGATTTTCGTCACTGTCATTTATACAATTACATTTTTTTTTGTATACGAACCGTGGCTACTCTTTCTTTTGTGTTACATACTTTTTTATGTTTAGGGCGCTTACTATGGCCTATATTTGAAGAAGTATCTGTATCAATACAAGATTCATTAGGAATAGTTATATTATAAGCTATCGGAGGAACAGCCCCGGGGTTCGGGGATTCCTCATTACTTAGAGATATTAAAGAAATTAAATATATAAAAAGTTACCAAGAAAGACAATAGATAAAGTAAATGAATGAATCAAAGAAGTGAAAAATACAAACTATACTGATCAATGTAAAATATTAAAAAAATACATTAAAAACTGCACCAGCAAACTTCACAATTTCCCGCGATTAATTTTAGTACATAGTTATATTCTAATGATTAAATATTGGTGGGAACCAAACTATCCTTAAGTAATAATTTCACATTTACATAAAATATATACTTACTAATGATTTATTATAGTAAAAACTCCTTATTCGCGCTTCCTTCATTCGTGTTTTCACTATTCGCGGATTAAAAAAATGCGACCTAATATATATTCACGGCAAAAAAAAAATTATTCGCGGATCTAATAAGTATAAACATAATAACAAAAGGATTACAATAGGTATCCAACCCGATATCCTTTATAAATGCCGTCAAATAGAATAATAAAAAAATAAAACAGATCTTATTACAACTTTGCTTGCCTTAAGTATGTTAAATTCACAGCCCATTGAAGAAGTGCTTCAACAAGTACTGGAAACGTGACATTTAATTTGAAAAGTCTTAGTGAACGTTTAAGAATGGCAAATGAGCTTTGCGATTTCTTTATGAATATTGATCTGTCTATGAAACGAAGTAATTTTTTTACGACGTAAATTGTTAATGCAACTGCTTATCAGTCTGAGTTGAAGGAGCTTTTAAAAACTGCAAAGCAAGAAAATTACAATATTCTTCAAAGCATTGCCTCAGCCTTAAGATAATTAATGAAAATGATCAAAAAATCCAATTAAATTGATTTTTTTATATATTTGTATTTTTTTTTTATTTTGTCACCTAGGAACGTATAATCCCATATAAATTACCATTCCTAATACACGGTTTCTGTATTCGCGGCATGTTTATGGAACATGTTATATTATATATTTCGAAAGGTGGTAGAGCCGTTAGAGCCCGCCCGGGGCGGCACCACCTCATAAACCGCCGTAAAGCAACATGTTCTACATGTATTGTGTTTTGGTTGGGGAGGTGTGGTTGCCGGATTCACAATATTGGAGGCGACCATCTTCATCCTCAAGATTAGGAACTCATCCGCGCCCATTCTTAAATATAACTTCAGTTCTATTTGAGATTGGATGTGGTTGTCCATGGGCTGCAGTGACCACTTAACATCAGGTGGCCTGCATGCCCGTTACTTCCTCTTTTACAAAAAAAAAAACGTATACCCCGCGAATACAGAGCTTTTACTGTATGCTACTACACTTGGTTAATTTTTCTATTATTTTTGCACCAGCATATTACAAAATACGGATTAAATTTAACCTATCTAATGTAGGATGTTCGGTCACGAGTAATAATGTATATTTATTGTCACATCTTCTATAATATCTTAATTTCTGCCATTCAATAAATGTATGTATAAAAATGTTTTGTAATATTACAAATCCATTAAAATGATTATAACAATGGATTTGTAATGTTTAACAGGTATTTTGACATTGGATCTCGAGACATATATCCACTCTGTAGTTTTTTATTTGTTCTTTTGTGTGCACCTTTTATCTCACTAAACGTTTATATTAATTTTTGACTTAAGTTTGATGTTATACCTAATGTTTCTAATTTTTTTAGTATGTTGCTAAGAACCTTGCAAGCAAGTTTGCACCTATAACTGAGGTGACACCTAGTTCCATTGTTCACTGGCTAGCTATATTTATTGTTCGTGTTGGTGTACACTTTGTTGGTACAACAAATAAATAAATAAACGACCGAACGAACGAACAAAAAAACAAATAAATCAATAAATAAATGAATGACACTTCGTTCGAAATTATCTAAGAATCAAAACTAAGTATACATTGGTTTCACATGAATATATACGAGACATTTTAACTATTCATGAAAATTTCTACTAGACCTAAACATTATCTAGGTCATAGATTTGGTACTGTGTATGGATAATAATCAATAGTTCAGCGCAGGGGTCGACGACCTGTGGCTCGCGAACCGTATGGCGAGCTTTTCCGGTGTAAAGTATTGGCTCTCCAGATCCATACACATAAATTATTTTATCGTCTAAAACCCTCAAAATAAGGCATTTTGCATACACATAACTATCTATTTCGTATACTGTATATATATCAATAATTGTAGGTATATTATTGGACTGCTTTATTTTTATTATTTTATAACTAAAGGATGTTTCTGCTACACTATTGTAAGTTTTTATATTTGCTAACCGTGGCTGCGACTTTGTTGGCGTTTTTAAATAATAACAATAAACAAAAATAAAAGTAGTTTTAGTTACTCTTCATAACGTCATCTATCTGCCAGTGAAAATCATGTCGAAATCGGTTCAGTTATTCAGAGTTAAGCCGGAACAGCCAGACAGATAAAAAATATTTGGACAAACTTTTTGGTGGGTCTTTTAAATATGGGAAAATCTTAAAATTTCAAGTTTTCTCTTTTCCATCTTAAAGGTTGCCGACCTCTGATCCAGCATAGCGAAAGGTGGCGTAGCCAAATCAAAGTATAATAACTTAACGAGAAAAGTATTTAATGTACTATTAAAGTATATAGTGTACAACCCTTATTTATTACACGACGAAATAAATCACCAAAATACTCAAAGAACAAGGATAAGACTCCACAATTGTCGTTTTTAAGGTCCAAAACGTAGTAAATGGACACGCATATATGTATGTAGATTCGGCTTGCTTTGCGCCATCACGTTATCTCTTCAATTGTTGGAATCATATAGCATAATAAAATACGTACCGACAAAATGAGCTGTCATGGGAATTAAAACATGTCTGAACGAGGAAATAGATTGATATAATGAAATGAAATAAGGTGGGAGAATTATATTTCGACCGGGGAGGTACCACCACTGCCTTCATAAATCTCCGTAAAACATTACTTGTGTGTATATATGTGTGTTTGTGTATACATACAAAAAACAACATGTTTGTAAGTCGGAAATACATATACATATATACATACACACACACACACACACACACACACACACACATATATATATGTGTGTGTGTGTGTGTGTGTATATATATATTGTTGAATGTATATATATGGTGCACGCACTCATTCCTACGGGTTTTCTTTTTTAGGGTTTTATGTACCTTTACCTATTATTGCATATATTGTGCCAATATTATATTTATGGATAGATATTTCAATTTAAATCATTTATTTAGTTTAATCAACAATAATCCATTATTTAATCGAATGTGTATCGTTTGTTATTTAAGTACCATTATAAAAAATAAATAGAACAATTTTAGTCACATACAATCTCAGACGAACACAATGTCAAAAAATGGCCATCTCATAATATAACCGTCCTATAACAATCTACGTAATAGGGATATGAAAATATTTTATAATTGTCTAAAATATTCAAGTTTAAATAAATGTACAGTTTTTTTAGGAAATATTTCTTCGTTCACGTAAAAGTAAAATTTTCGTATACCAAATACATATTTTCATGTTCATTGAAATTCTTTTGTTCTGCACAAGATGGCGTCTTCGGCGTAAAAATGATACATTGCCCCTTCACGGTACTACTACATGGCGGTCAGTACGCGCACATAAATACAGTTTGCGGGCGAGCTGTTGAAGCTCGCTGCTGGCTACTTACTTTAATTACTATAGATACAAACCTAATTTTTTTGTAGCATATGTAATGATGGACATGATTGAAGAAATCTAAAAAGAAATACCGAAATAAAATAATAAATAAAATAAAAATGTATACTTCATTTTAACTTTCGAGATCGAACTACTTGAAGGCTCTACTTTGTAATTATAACATAATTCTCAAACTGTATAGCGTGAGTGTATTTGAAATTTACTTAGTGGGTACCTAATTATGTAACTAAAACTAATATTATGTTTTGGTAATTTATTGTTAATAATAATTATGATGTATAGTTAATTTTGATACAAATTAATATTTACATAATTACTGCTGATAGCTTAGTATACTTATTTTTGCGATTTGATGTTGGTACATAAATTTGAATTATGAAGCTGTCTCCATGTTATTGCTTTTTTATGTGAGAAGAGTAGCAAACAAGCATGCAAACCTGATGTTTAGTAATATCAGCCCATAGACATCCACGTACAACCATAAACACGATGGAAATCCTATCTGAGCTCGAACGTAGATGTGTTACCTATACAACCGAAACACAAGTAATGCTTTACAGTGGATTATGCGGGCGACGGTGGTACCTCCCCGGTGGAACTATAATTCTCCCAGCTTTTAATGCTTGTGGCTGTATGTATACGTGTAGTAATTAAGTTTGCACGATGTCCGATACAAAATATAAAAAAACATGGTTATAGTTTCAATGTGTGCCTATAGGCATTTAAAATGTATATATTTTTACTTTTTATTTTACTGTGCTTTTTATCATTTGATTGATGTAGATTTATAAAGGATTCGTAAATTGAGTTTTATCGTTCCGATATATACAGTAAATTCCCGTACAATATGCTCCCGTATACTGCAAATTCGTTTAACGGGACCAGAAAATTACATCTGATACTCATACAGAACGATAAAATTCCCATATAACGCGTATTAAAAAAAAAATAGGGAGCAAAAAATATTCCAAATTTTTAGGGGTTTTTGAAATAACTGTATTTTTGTTAATAATGACCATATTGAAGCTTAAAAACAAGCACTTTAGAGCTCGCAGTTTCTACTTACGAGATCTTATGATGAAGAAATTTCGATATCGATACGACAATTTTTTACTGAGGTACCCGACTTTGAATGCAAAATGAGCTTTTTGTCTTTAACCATCTATATCTCAGTAATCAATCAACCAAATATTCCACAAGAACCAGTAAAAATTATTAAATAAGTACTATTTGATGTTTACGTTAAAAAATAAGGGACGGAGCGTTGAGCCTTGAGGTATTCCTGAGGATGCAGAAAAAGGACGAGATTGTTCTCCATCAACCACCAACTTTGCCACACGATTTGTAAGGTACGAGGTACACCATTCCAGCAGCTTATCCTTAACTCCAATCGCATTTAATTTACCTAGTAGTATTGTATGATTTACTTTGTCAAATGTTTTTTATTTGCATTGCAATTTTAAAAGTTCTCGCGCACTAATTACGACACTATTTTCATCATCATCATCATCATCATCATTGGGGGACATAGTAGCCTCTATGGGCGGGGAAATATGGACTTTATTTTTATGGTTTACCCTCTTTGCCCGGGCCTGAACTCGGGGTTGCACCCCGGCTTAACTATACTAGCTCTCGCCCACTGTTAAGTGGGGAGCTCGGGATAATCCCTCCGGCAAGCTCAACTCCCGCTGCGTCCGTCGTCTGCCAGCTGGTTCTGCCAGACTCCGGCGAGTGGTACAGCCCGTGGGTCCAAGCGACGCGGTAGCGTGCGGTCCGGCTGGCCTCGCTTCACTTCGCGGGTCAGGTGACCGTACTGTGGTTGCGGGGCAGCGTTAAGGAGGAGCTTCCAGAAGGTTAGCGGATCGATGATGATGATTGACTTTCACCTTTTTGACTTTCGTCTTCCTTTTAGACTTTCGTCTTCCTTTTAGTCGCCTCTTACGACAGGCAGGAGATACATTAGCGCTATTCTGGTCCCGCGCTACAGGGACTACAGTTGCTTCACGGTGGATTATAAGGGCATCTCCCTAGCCAAAGTATAGTTCTACCACCTGTCAAAAATATAAAAATTATAATAGGAAAGATATATGAGTACCCGCAGGGTAGAGTTAAACGACTCCACCCCTCTATATAGCTTTTAGGAATCGGGATATTATCGATATAAAATGGCGAATTGCATCGAGAATAGAGTTAAAATTCGCGTGTCGAGGTTGTAAGCCTCGAGCGGTTCTTAAGATGAATTTTATTGACACTTTCATTGATGAAAATAAGTTCTAGAATAAGTTTAGACGGAACGAATTTGTCTAGACCAACGACGTTCAACATTTTCTCGAACCAGAATGTAAGATAACCTAACAGATTTTCTTACTCTTTTATTAATTGCAGTGGTGTATGTTACGGTTAAATTATTTTTTTCTTCCTTTCTATATGATAGTTATGTCTACACCAACCTGTTGTTTATTTATCTTGTGGTTTTCTCTACTGCATGCCAGAGCAATAAAAGTGCGTGCAATAGCGCATGCGCTAAAACTAGTTCGATAACAACGCATGCTGGTGCACATTAATCCGGTAGAGTTTAGTTTAGATTTAATATACAAAATGGAAGACAACTATCGTATTCTAACCGAAGTGCGAATGTGTAGACAAACGCCATGTAACAGACGCACATGTACCTACGACACACGTCTTATTGCACAGCCCTAGTCGCAAGACGAACAGAAGGTTAGAACGCAAAATTAATATGAAGGAGTATTTGAAAGCGCAGCAATGTAATGAGCTAGAAAGTCTTATACAAAACCTGACAGATATGCATAAATGGTGGGTAAATAAATTATTGTTAGTTGCGATATTTTAAATCCACTTTCTCTGTGAAGTTCATTTGTTTAAATTGTCTGTAAAAATGGGTATATCCAACTATCAAATGTACTGTTTATGTAGGTATAAAAATATTAATAGTTTTGGTAAATTTAAAGTTTGAATTATACTATGAAATTGTATTTGAGTAGTTTCATTCCACATAATACGGAATCATTATTGCATTCATTACGAAATTATTATTATTATGTTAATTAATTCTATTTCAAAATCATTGAATAAAGTCCTTGAATTAAAAAAAAAAACTATTTATTAATTTACAGTTTAGCGAAAAAAATATTTCGTTACCTTATCAAATTGTTTTATAACTACAGATAGCGTCCATTGTTCCCCGTGAAGGTTGAGTGCCGGTGGCCAAAAAGTTTGTCTTTGCCAATTTGTGAGTTTTATTGTGTGATTTCGTTAGCGTTAGTTATGAGAATTAATTTTAACTAATTGCATTGTAGCTCCGTCAGCGGTTATTCCTTGAGTTTAGGATAGAATTGCGGTGAGTGAAAATCAATTCCAGAATTTATTCACTTGCATTCTAGATAAAAATATACATTATTTTTTAATGTAAGATTTTTTTAAATGTGAGAAGAGCAGCAAACGAGATGCAAACCACCTGATGTTAAGTAGTTGCAGCCCATAGATATCCACGTACAAACACAAACACGACTGAAATTCTATCTGAGCTCGAACGTAGGTACGTTTCTACTACGAGGACTAAGATGGTCGCCTCGGATCAAAGTGTAGCCGGCAATCGTACCTCACCAACCGAAACACAAGTAACGCTTTACGGCGCATTATAAGGGCGGCGGCGGTACCCCCGCGGCCGAACTGTAGTTCTCCGACCTTTAAGAATATGGACTAGCCTATGGACATACAGCACACCTGATGTAAAGGGGACACTACAGATTATGGACTTTGACATACAATCTCAAGCAGGACCTAATCCTATCTGAGGTCGCACGTGTTATTGCTACTATGTTGCTACTCTTGACGGCGGCGGCAACACCATTCCGGTCGATCTATGGTTCTACTAAATTGCTAGTTTTCAATATTATAACGTTTATTTATGTTAAGTAGTTTAAAGGAGAAATTGACGGCAGAGTTAATAATCGTATATTAGATAACTATTTAATTTTGAAGTATAAATTGCTCGAATGGCGATGATCTTCGAAAGGTTTGGAGGCATGCTACTGGAGCAAGTGGAGGAAAATAGAGGAGGAGATCTATGTCACAAGACATCATGTCCTGGTAGCAAATAATACTTCACGGATAAATCGACAGGTTAAAGTATGGATCTTTTTTTTTTTATTGCGAAACAGTAAGAAACAGGCATACAGGCCACCTGGTGTTAAGTGGTCACTGCAGCCCATGGACAACCACATCCAATCTCAAATAGAACAGAAGTTCTATT
>DWON01004830.1:0-15716 GCA_018251015.1 Phocides pigmalion okeechobee | reverse complement strand
CAACCGCGCCTCTCCAACCAAAACACAAGTAATGATTTACGACTTAACAACGATACCTTTGAACCCTAGTGCAGGGTAATATTAATTGATGCTCATGGCCATTAGATAAGGGTTTACATCACAGAACTTTTAAAATTAGATAAATGATGTGGCTGCCCAAAATTGTAGTTACTACTTATTAATGGAATGGTAATTGCAAAAGTGTCTAAGTGTCTAAGGGGCCTATCTTATATTAAGTTGACCATGATATGTAACAAACTTTTGACCGTGGAATTATAAGCTCAACTCCACACTGAACATGAGTTGTTCAGTATCTCTTTAATTGAAATATAAATTACAAAATACTGTCTTATTATTATGTACCTGGAATGTGAAATAAAAGGAAGTGTTTTAGTTATTTATATTTAATATACAAAATACAAATAAAAAGATAGTAAGGTGTTTTGTAAATAGAATAGAACTAGTCCAGCCCAGCCCAGCCTATTTATCAGTAAAAAAGAATTTGCTTTCATTTACACTGGATTTTTGAATGACATCTGATAGTATCAGATATACCATCTGCACACTGATGCTTAATAAAATAGCTAAATGTATTAATGTTCAAATGTATTTGTATACAAAAATGATTGAAGTACAACTACAAGAATTAGAGAGCCCCCAAAAAAGAAGTGACAAAAAATTACCTGGAATATGTATATTATCATTAGTTTACATGATTATTTTTAAATGCTGCTTTTTCAGAGATATGTTGAGTCTACATTGAGATTGAAAGAGCTGTATGAAGATAAAGATGGATTACGGAAGGAAGAAATAGCAGCATTGTCAGGTCCTAATGAATTTCAAGAGTTTTATGCAAGACTGAAACAAATCAAGGATTTTCATAGGAAACATCCTAATGAGGTAGGTCATGTAGCATTATATATTTAAAATTAGATAATTAGCACCTTAACTGTTGGCTGGGAGTGGCTGGGAGTGGCCGGAAACGAAAACCTGAAAATCAAGCTCAGTGGCGTGCCATTGGAGAGGCCTATGTCCAGCAGTGGACTACTGTAGACTGATGATGTTAATGACACTAACTGCTGGGGAGTTTCTTTAAAGGAACAAAGAACGGATTTTTTTGTATGCAAACAGCTTGAAATTACTTTAATAAAATTTGTCCTAAATATCTATATATGTTTTCAGATATGTGTCCCAATGTCAATAGAATTCGAAGAGTTGGCAAAACTGAGGGAGAATCCAGCTGAAGATTTTACAAGTAGAGCTTTTTTTATTATATTTTAAGTTGTATTATGTTTGAGTTATTTTCTATTCTGCCTATATAGACAACAATAAGTAACAGTACATATATTGTAAAAAACTTATTCAAATATTGTTTATTGTTATAGCTCCAGCAGAATTTACAGATGAAGAAGGATATGGGAAATATTTGGATTTGCATGAATGTTATGAAAAATATATCAACTTAAAAGGCATTGAAGTAAGTAAGCTGGCTATATTGTATTTAACATAGCTTTAGTATATTATTGCATTTATCAGTAGAAATAATTTGGGTTAGCATAAAAAATAGTTTAAATAGACCTATATTGTGAATACAGTTGATGGACACTCTATGGACTGAACATTTATAAAAATCACTGAGATTATATAGTAGATATAGTAATATTGTTTATTATGATTAAATGGTTGTTAAAATCTACTTTGCAACAATCCGCCACCACAATGTATAATTGTATATATTTCAAAGTGTACACTATGCTCACCCTCCCTCCATAGTAAAGTAGTTTTTAACAACAACTTAAGAGCTTGGATTTCTGAAACTTACGCCTGATACTATTAATTTTTGTTTACTATTTTTAGAAAGTGGATTATATCACATATCTGAGTATTTTTGACCATCTGTTTGACATTCCAAGAGAGAGAAAAAACAGTGAATATAGGAACTATATACGAGCGTTACTGACATACTTGAAAGATTTTGTCAGTAGGGTGAAACCACTTTTGGACCAAGCTCAAGAGATGGCTGCAGCTCACCAGGATTTTGTAAGGCAGTGGGAAGCTGGCTCTTTTCCCGGTTGGCCGGTATGTACTTATTAAATACTGGGAGAAATAATAAAAAATAATTTATATAAAAATATATTTATGTTTGTGAATTTAGGCTAAAGATATATATCATCATAATGTACTTTCCTGCACTATATAGATGAGTTCAATTGAATTAATTACTAGTCATTAATGAACAGTGTTGCCAGTAATACAAAAGAGTGTATTAACCCTTTAGCGTTGTGCTTGGATATACTTAAGTATGTTAATCATTGACATTAAACTTGCAGAAAGAAACTGGTGGTGCTTTAACAAATGTGGGTGCACACTTGGATTTATCAGCATTTTCATCATGGGAAGAATTGGCTTCACTTGGATTAGATAGGTTGAAGTCAGCCCTTATGGCTCTTGGCCTAAAATGTGGTGGAACACTCGAGGAGAGAGCCCAAAGGTATTTAAATATAAATTTAAATAAATTTGACTGTGTCACTTTTCATGTGGAACCAAGATACACATATGTGTCATATAATTTGCCAGTGGCTAACTTGGAAAATTATTCTCAAATTCGTAAATATACTTCATTTTGAATAATTGTTCAGTATGCTGGTACATTAATAGAAATAAAAGATAATTCATTCTTATGCATATCCATATAATGTATAGTCAGGTGTAACAAGTAAATTTAAGAGAGAAAATTAAAATACTTGAAATAATTTGTATTAAAAACAGACTTTATTTAGCACTGGGTTTGATTTTATTTATTTTCACTCTCTTTTCAGATTATTTAGTACTAAGGGACAAACTGCTTTAGACAAGTCTCTAGTTGCAAAGAAGGGTGGAAATAAGGCAAAGGCATCCACTCAACAGAGACATAAAGATATTGGCGCTATTGAGGCACAAGTTTATAGGTATGATAATCAAATAATTATAGTTAATAATTAAATAATGAAACTTAACATTACCACAAGCTATGGATAGACTAAGGGTTGCCTATTGTTGTTTAAACTTCTCTTTATTATAATGCTTTTATCTTTGTAGTATTTAGTATATGATAGAAAATGTAGAGAAACAACTATTTTTACTCATTTTTGCTTTTTGATATCTGTCATAAAATACAATAAATTAATACTTGAAGCACCCTTCGCTCCAGGTCTGGTCAATTGTAGACAATTAAGTAGTTCACTGTCATAAGTGCAGTCGGGAATTGAATGAATGAATGATAGATTCAGGTAAATTTTACTAGATCTTCCATGGTTTTAGATAAAGGTTTCTTGCCAACAGATATTCATAATCCACCTTATAATGTGTATTCTCCTACCAGATTCTCAAACATTGTGAGTAACACCCGTGCAGCCACAATAGAGAATGTCACCCGTCGAGCTGCGCGTGCTGCAGGGGAACGTCGCGACGAGAGCGACGAAGAAAGTGACGCCTCTGCTGCACCTGATGTTGACTCTGATGATGATGAAGTGCCCTACAATCCCAAGAATTTGCCCCTCGGCTGGGATGGCAAGGTAATCATAAAAAATATAAAACATGTAGCTCAGCGTCCACATTGGAGAATAGTATTAATGTACGGTCTAGATTTTGTGAGATACCTATGCCTATCTTTATGTACTAATCATAAAGAGGGTCATAATTAACTATTGACATGTCCACACAGCAGTCAAACAATATAAATAACAGAGTGAGATCTCTACTGAACCTGATGATGATTTTAATAAATTTAAAATGTTGTACACATAGATATAGAGTATAAGCTTGGGGTGGAAAAGTAAGATCTTATGAATGATGGAATGATAGGTGGTAGGTGTCCATGGGATGTTGTCTGTCATCTTATTTTTCCTTAAGAATACATTGATAATAATGAAAATCTAAGGTAAGGCAAATAAGATGTGCATATATATTGAATATGTATTCCTTTTAAAAATCTTATTATCAATACAGAGACTACATTTGGCGTTATTGAAATTCCAATCTGTTTCGTAAATGCATCATGAAAAAACACTTAACCTATTTTAATAATATTGTACCTTTTAGACTGAGGCAACATTTAAGGTATGCTTTATCAGGCTATATTTAGGTAATTACCATCTATGTACGATTACACGTCTTTTATAATGTTTTAATCTCCTAAAATTCAAGCTGATGAAGTTGTGAGTACAACAAATTGAATAATGAGTTTTTGTTGCAGCCTATTCCCTACTGGCTTTACAAGTTGCACGGTCTTAACATCAGCTACACGTGCGAGATTTGCGGCAATTACACGTACAAGGGCCCTAAGGCATTCCAGCGCCACTTCGCAGAGTGGAGACACGCTCACGGCATGCGTTGCCTCGGAATACCTAATACAGCTCATTTCGCTAATGTCACTCAGATTGAAGATGCGCTCGCTTGTAAGTAATGCCCCCCTTCCTTTTCTCTTCTTTATTTTCATTTTCACTTTGGATGCAATTTATTAGATTTCAGGTATCTTAGTTTGCAAATTATTAACCTTAACTGACTAGGTAGAGAGAAAGCGGGTAGTTTATTCCTTCTTATTAATTCTATTTCACGCTTTTAACATCTTGTAATATATAAAATATGTAATATAAAAATGGTGTAGTTTTTTTTTTTAAGTTTTATTTCTTAAAGTACACTTTGTAAACATAATAGCGTTAGTACTTACACATTGTTCAAGTTACTAAATTTTCATATTAATTAAGTAGCAGTATTACGATAGTTCATAGTTTTATTATTATTTGTTGTTTTGCAGTATGGGAGAAAATAAAAAACCAAAAAGAAAATGAGAGGTTTGTTGCTGAAAATGATGAAGAGTTTGAAGATTCACAAGGAAATGTGGTTAACCGCAAAACATACGAAGATCTGAAGCGACAAGGACTTCTTTAAATATTCAATTAGCTTATAGTTTTTACTTTGTAATAATGACTAAACGTAAATAAAAGGTTCAAGGTCAATTGTGTTTTAATCAATGCAACAAAATACAACATATCATATTTTGACTTTAGGAAACGAAAACTTTTGATGAAAAGATAGGAGAAATATAAAAGTTCCTAAAATGTTCCTGCTATATTTATTTTTTCTGGCAATTCGTTCATATTGTTGTTTTTAGGGAAACAAAATTGAAGTTTAATTTAATCATTTAATAATGGCAACATTGCGTTAATGTTAGTTGTAAGAATAAATGACGGCTGAGTCAGTAGCTGTCATTTTTTCTGTTGATGAAGATGACGTTTATTTGACGTTGAGTTACCGACGATAATAACAAACTCGCGTGTTGTGTTAAATATGATTTTGTTATCTTAAAAAATGTGCTGAATATTTTCTTTAATTAATAGGTAAACAAAAAATATATATACTTAAGTGATAAATAGTTAAGATGCCTGACGAAAAGAGGAGCAGTCTAATATTTACTGGAGCGAGAGTGTTAGGTTATGTCAGTACGCATGTACCATTTGTGTCCAGATACATTCAGAGACGTGGTGAAAACCTCATATGTACTAGCGTAGGGAAGTGGTTCCATACATATGGGTGCGACAAGTTTCGTCTGCTCAGTGTTAGCGGAGAACATCCCGGACCCATAACATGCATGAGCGGTGACAATTTTCACGTATACACAGCTAGTGAAAACAATATTTATGCATGGAGGAGAGGCTGCGAATTAAAACATGTCTACAAAGGGCACACCGCGCCTATTCACCACATCCTACCATTTGGCGTACACATAATTTCCATAGATGAAGAAAATATTTTAAAGATATTCGATATCAAAGATGAGGAACAGATCCTAGAACTCAGTTTTGATAAAAATCATTTTAAAGTTACAACTTTGTGCCATCCGCCGACTTATCTGAACAAGATATTACTAGGAAGCAGACAAGGCCAGCTTCAAATTTGGAATGTACGCACCAGTAAATTGGTTTACACTTTAAAAGGATGGGAATCTTCTGTGAGGGTGACAGAACCTGCCCCTGCCGTGGACGTGGTAGCGATAGCTTTGGCAAATAGAAAAATCTTGTTGCATAATATCCGATATGATGAAACTGTTATGGAGTTTATCCATGACTGGGGAATGGTCAGTTGCTTATCGTTTAGACTCGATCAGGCACCAATCATGGTGTCTGGCAGCACCCAAGGGCACATAGTTGTTTGGGATTTGGAGGAGAAGAGGGTTAAATCTCAAATCCAAGCTGCACACTCTTCGAGAATAGCTGGATTGCACTGTCTTATGTCTGAACCTGTGATGATAACTAATTCTCCTGATAATTCTTTAAAAATGTGGATTTTTGATATGCCTGATGGTGGTGCAAGGCTTCTAAAGAAAAGGTACAATTTTTTTTATGAGCTACAAGTTAGGAATCATAATGTTTATAATAGCTAAGGTAAACTGGAGAAAAACAAATTATTTAACCTTTAGTTAAGTGTAGGAAAAATAATTATATACTACTAATATTATTTGAGTTTTAAGTCATATTAATTACAAACTTGTCAATTTTTATTATTAGCTGATATAATTGAGACAAATCATAAAAATACTCTATGGCTAATCAGATTGCATATTAATGGGATCTATATTAAATTATTGTTTTAGAGAAGGCCATGCTTTACCTCCAAAGATGGTCCGATATTGTGAACCAACGGGTGAAAATATGCTCGTAGCAGGTAATGATAGCAGTCTTCACATCATGAATACTGTGACAGAGACTTTTAATAAGAACATGGGCAAGGCTTCCTACAGTCGAAAGGCATCTAAAAAGAAAAGTAAGTGATATAGTTGAAAATAATTTGTGCCATACAAACAAATAATAATTGATAAATGACAATAAATCAATAAATAATAATAATTAATGAATAAATAATAAATCAAAGGTTTTTACAGTGTTTAAATGTGATTTTGGACATAAGCCTTCCTTAACAAGAGGGTTGGTGTATTTAAAGAGCTTCGCTATTCATGTTGCTCATGTATAACTTTTTAAATTGTGGTATGATCCTTAAATTACAGAGAGAACCCAAACAGACTACCTCGTTCTCCCAGCAATCTCCACATTGAGCTCCTGCATGCAAAGAGACAAGCAATGGGATAGCATTGCTTCTCTACACGAGGGAAAGTACATGGCTACAACTTGGTCGTACAACAGGATATGCATGGGTGAGCACAAGTTGAAACCCCCAGAAATGGAGAAGGGAACATTGGCAACATGCTTAACCGTTACTCATTGTGGAAATTTTGTTGTTATTGGTAAGATATATCATTCTTGTTTACAATAATGAAGGAAATTTAATTTTAACGAAAGTGACAAACCAATTAGGGAAATTAATATTTTGCATCTGATTTCTGGTTTTCTTAAATGTATTTATGTATTTACACACATAGTGGTTTAATTTTTTTTATTTTCTGTAAATATTGAAATATACATTGAAAACTTCTAAAATCAAAATTTGTGTACAATGCGAGATAATTTTGAATTGAGGACAAATTATTTTGATGTTTATTTTGCTATTAAAAGGTTACAGTAATGGACAGGTCCATAAGTTTAATATGCAGTCTGGTATTTATCGTGGACACTATGGTAAAAAAAAGAGGCTTGCACATAAGGGAGCAGTGCGAGGAGTTGAAACTGACCTCTGCAACCAGAGGGTAATAACTGTAGGAGCTGATGATAAGTTGAAGTTTTGGTATTTTAAAGCAAGTAAGTATAATTCAAATTACTTTGTGGTCTTCACATTTTTATAATAATAATTAAAGGTGAAAAATTTTGTGGTTTCACTGTGGTGATATACAACACCCATTTCCACCTTATAAAAACGTCTTCAGCTGTTTTATTGTGCTTTAAAAAAGGTTTTGTAAAAGGGGTGCGAGTACTGATATACTAATAATAGGCTTCTTAATAGGATCAATATTACACTTGTGATTAACATCAAGTGAGACTACTTTCTTATTTAGGGTTGGTAATAGTGTTCCCGGGGAGCAGTGACCACTTAATCATCAGTAGGCTACACTATAGTTACCTATGAGAATGTTATTCATTCTGTAAAGTAATGATTTTATTGTACAATATTAATTAATTTTCTAATTTACTCTTAGTTTCGAATGAAACTAAGAGTAAATTAGAAAATTAATTACAACAAAAAAAGAATTTTTTTTGTTCCTAATTTTAGCAACAGCACCTTACTATGTTATGAGGTTAGAAGATTCTGTGAACAGTACAAAATGCCACAGAGATAGTGGTTTGCTTGCTCTAGCAAATGAAGACTTTACCATCACCCTTGTCGATATAGACACTATGAATGTTGTGAGAAAATTTGAGGGGCATATAGCGAAAATAAATGACATCGATTTTGATTGTCAGAGCAGGTAAGATTTTTTTTCTCTAGCTATATAAAATGTTGCTTTCCATTCATTTGTATGAATGTTAATAAAGTTGAAAAATAATTATTTTATTTATCCATTATGATTTTGTAATGTCCAAACAAATGTTAATAATTAAAAGTAGTTAAACTGTTAATAAACCTTTAAGCCATTGTTGGAAATGTTATTATATAGAAAATGGGTTAAATGTTCATTTTTTAAAATACTGCTATTGAGTGTTTATAAAAATGTAAAGTTTGAATCTTTTTCATTTTATTACTTACAAAATATTTTAATCATCTTTTAAAGAAGATAATATTATTTTGTAGATGGTTGATCACCTCTTCTATGGATTGTACAATCTGTGTGTGGGATATTCCCAGTGCACAATTGGTGGACATATTTTCTGTAAGTATAATCCCTTTTAACAGGACATATAACATATATGTACATATAATAAACTTTTTTTAATGTCTTACAAATCTCCCTTGGCAATGGAGCCCTGTGCTCAACAGAATGACATTTTGTTGAAGTTTGAAGTCGGATGTGGGGGTCTATAGGCTGCATCCGTCACTTAATTTTAGGTGGAAAGCATGTCCGTTTGCTACACTTGTACTGTAAAAAAAATCATAACTTATCAGGGATTGAACTTACTTGACCCACTTATTGGAAGCCATTGTGTTTTTAAGAGGCAGTAAAAATAAATTTGTATCGATGTTTTAAAGGTGGAGCAACCCTGCACATCTCTCACCATGTCGCCGACGGGAGATTTCCTAGCGACGACGCACGTCGGCGAAGTAGGTGTGTTCCTGTGGGCCAACAAACTACTTTACGAGCGAGTCTTCCTCAAACCTATCGACAGGAGTGCCGTAGATGTTCCTAGATTAAGTATGTTTTATTTTATAGTACTTATATCATTTAATTTTAAGCCAAAACACCAACTTTTAAGTTGAATATAATATTATTCTTGTCCTTGCAAACCATTTTTTTTTCATTTAAGTCTCATCAAAATACGTTGAGACGATTTTAAGATTAGTCTGCTATGACATCCATTAAATCGGAATATATAAACTTTATATTGTTGTTCTTCTGTGATACATAAATGTTTTATTTATTAATTATATAAGTAGACATAAACACACCACAGAAATATTTATTAAGTACAAAAACTTGATGTATAAATTTACTTTCAGAATTACCAAGTACTTTAGCTGAGAAACCAGATCTAGATGACATAGGAGTCATAGACTTAGGTGAGGCTGAATACAAATCACCGGAACAGATAAGCAACGAACTTGTCACTCTTTCTGGACAACCGTCATCACGATGGCTCAATCTATTAAATCTGGATATTGTGAAGCGGCGGAATAAACCAAAAACACCCATAACTGTACCAAAATCGGCACCCTTCTTTTTACCAACGATACCGAGCTTAGAACTTGAATTTGATTTAGAAAAGGATAAAAAGAAAGGCGGAAATAAACTTTTGATACCCGAATCGCTATCCACGTTGACAATGTTTGCTAAAAAGTTACTTGAATGTGATGACGGAAATTACGATACATGCGTTGAAAAACTTAAAACAATGTCACCATCTTCTATAGAAGCGGAGATAACTAGTATGGCGCCAGACGCAGGAGGGTCTATTGAAGTTATGAAGAAGTTTGTTTCAATGCTAGAAGCCATGTTGCGTAGTAACAGAGACTTTGAGCTAGCGCAATCGTACTTGAGTCTCTTCTTGAAGACTCATACGAAACAAATATCGTTAAATAAAGAATTAAGGAATTCTTTGGATTCGGTAGAAGAATTAGTGGCGCAAGCATGGTCAAGGTTACAGGGTCAAATGTTGTATAACATCTGTGTGGTTAAGGCATTAAAAGATATGTGATTAACATATTATGTGTTTTATTTAATCTCATCGAATTTCAGCTATAGCTGCTCTGTCGTTCCACCGATTTCTTATATTAAGCATAGCAAGTAATGATTGTTAAATATATCTTATAATATAAATTCCTAAACCGAAGATTTTTTTGTTTATTTAAACGCGTCAATCTCTTGACCTACGAATTACATATCAAAAACGAAATTGATAAAATCATTCATTAAAATTTATTACGCTTGTAGTATTTCACTACGACCCTTATATACAAATAAATGACATGGTATTATCAAGACCTATTAGTAATTAGAAACAAACTTTTTGTGTTTTATCTAGTAAATTTTATGAAATTGAAAACCTTTCTTCATCGTATAAGTTTCCTATTATTTTTTTTGGGTATTTTTATTATTTATTTGCTTTTATAGGATGCAGGTAGATAAATTCGTCGGGAAATACTTATTTTAAATTTTACACCATGAAGGCACTTACTTATATATATAAATATCTTATTGAATCTATTTCATTATTGTAAGTTCGCGACTTTACGAAGTCTCACTGAATATTTTCGAAGAGGATTAAGTAATTCGCGGCGGATCGCTTTACTGAGGGCGGCGTTCATTAATCGTCTCGTCTTCATTTTCGCAATAAGTATTCATTTCTACTGCTGGGGTGCGGTAGGGTGGAGACGCGCGTTTGCAATGAAAATCTGATTGTGCTGCCTTTGCATTATCAATATCTCTATCTGCCAATTTCCCTCGCTTCTTAAGATCTTATTAGATAATGAAACTAAGTTGAATGAATTCAATTATGAGCATATTACATATCCAACGCTTTAATTGTGATTACGTATTTACTTTTATAGGTAGATACAATTTTATAAGGTATGGAGTTTTTTTTATTTTTGGAAATAACAACAAAACGTTTCATTCGGTGACGAAGATAGTTATTATGTACCTAGTAACTAGATACTATTTTTTACATGTAATATTTATACCTAACCGTGACAAAATGGGTAGAAAACCATTTTAATTATTTAAAAGTGATAAAAAGATAAATGTTGAAGTGGTAAAGGTATAAAATACATTGATAATATTGTTTCAAATGGCACTATATTTTTCGAACGAGTCTATTGAGATTTGATATTTTTTTTATAATTGTTAGTGTTTAAACCATTTTAAAAATGTATATAAATTTAGCGATTCTCTATTTTAGGTCATTTTACTTTTTCCATTGTAATCTTCATGAAATAAAGCAGAAGCACGACCGAAGTAATTGCCATTTGGACTCATGTTTTTCCATTCATCCAGTCCATTTGGATTTATGAATTCAATATGTACCTAAAACAGTAGTAGAAATAAATGTTTAACTTAATGAAATATTAAAAATATTAAAGATATTTTTAAGCTGTTTTCCAATAGGTATGGCTACAATGCCTAAATGACAGCACTAGTGGTTTCTCCTCGTTGCTAATCACTAATTCTCGCGTGGTTATTGTAGGAGGCGTATATGATATTAAATTCAGGCGATTGGTAGCGATATCTTTTCGCGTAGTTATCAATTCATATTCAAGTAAATGAAATTTACTTAAGAAAGCAAACTTTTATGTTCTAACTTAGTATCTGTTTGAGAAACAGCTGTAGGTAAACATACATACATGTAAGGGATTGCATAGGTTTTTATCGGTTGAAGTGACGTTGAGTTGTCAATTATTGATTAATTCGAGTCAATATGAACTCTTTTCTGTTTAGTTATAACTTCATTAATTAATTATTTAGGTAAGTATAAACACAGTTTCTGGGGACTTACGTTTACTTAAAAGTCATTCGGGTTTTAATAGTCTATTATCATGCAAGCGACATGTTTCAGCATCGCGTACTGGATGAACGTTATTCGAACAAACAAGTAAGTGCATTAAGTCCTGCAAAATTGTTTCATGAAAAGTGTATGTGCCGGCTGTTGACCGTCGCGTAATTGAATGCAAACAGTGCGAGTTTGCGTTATCACCGCGGCTCTCGGCGCGGGCGGCTCGGCGAGCCTGCCTACCTCGTGTCAACATCGGGTCAACAGTTTTATTTTGCCTAAGGCGAAAACAAATTTATCGAATTGGCTAGGTAATAAATATCAAGTCGAATATATTTTTAAATATTGTTTAACCGTAAAAAAAAAACATATTTTGTAACTTTTTTTCATGTGAGAAGGGTAGCAAACGACCATACAAACCACCTGATGTTAAGTAGTCGCAGCCATATATCTACGCACATCCAAAAACACGACCGAAATCCTATCTGAGCTCGAACGTAGATTCGTTACTACTCTTGAGGACTAAGATGGTCGCTTAGCTTCAAGGTTCCTAGAGCCGGCAAACGCACCTTTCTAACCGAAACACAAGTAATGCTTTACGGCGTATTATAAGGACGTCGGTGGTACCTCTCCGATCGAACTATAGTTCTCTCACCTTTAATTACGTACATACGTACATACGTAAATAGACAAGTAGCTATCTGAAAAACTGGAATTGGAACTTTGATTCGTTACCGCAATGGAAGGTGAATTCAACATCAACTTTGTGCTTTAAGAATTTACGAAAATATCTAATGTACTTAATTATTTAATAAAAAAAATGCCTATTTTTTTATTAATACCTACCTAAATGATGGGTATATATAAAAATACATTCCAAACGTATTATGAAATTTAATTAAGTTGAAAATTAATTTAAAAACAAGTTTAATGTTTTCAATATTTTCATTATTATTCGATTGAAATGTAAGATATTTATGCCTAAAATTAATTCAACTACAACAATATCTATTACTTTTCTAATTGATAAAACAAGTTTCTTAGTAATATTCAAAATTATTCAAGAAGTTATTATTTCTCGTTTCCATTACTCGTGGCGAAATTAGAATTCGTTTGCAAATGCAAATTCTTAAGATACTTATACTTATCTCAAAGTAAGGACTGCCTACTAGCCTTTGTGTTAAAGTTATAGCATTAAAATGTATGAAACAATCACATAAAACTTCTAGTCCACAGGCGACTGTCGGTATTAGGTAGATATGTAAAATATAGATTGGCAGTTATTATGAAATTACCATAGTCATTGAAAAAAATATTGCTTGTATAGGTACTACATACTTTATAATAAAGGTGAAATAGTGTCATGAACATAAAAGAGTTCTACTACGTTTATACTTTTTGTACATACTTACGTATCTACTTAAGCAGGTAGGGTTTTTAGAGAGATTAATTTAGGTAAGTATTACTATTTTTGTAGACGGAAACAATAACTGCTATATAATATTTACGTAACACCTTCAAATGACTTTATTTACGACCGTTTATATTTTCAGTCCCAAGTAAATTGGATGTGTGGAAATTAACAATTTTACTGTAAAGTGTGACCTTAGCGAGCCTTTATGAAAGGTATGTAGAATTAATCACACTCATCCCTTGCAAATCGAAAAGAAAAAGGTTTCACCAGTGGTATGCTAATTACAGAAGGCAGAATACCTACAACCCTTTTAACATACGTCCATTTCATGTTTTATTTACATTTTCACTGCAAATGTGAGTTAAAAGGATATTTAATGTAGACCGACATTATATAGAGATGATAGGGTGTAGGCTCGCGTATGCTTTTAATTAACATATTACTTACAGCCTTTGAATTTGATTGAATGAATATGAGATATGAATATGTTTTATTTGATTGCCTAATGTCCTAGGTTACTTGAAGTTAAATGATTAGCTACTACTACTGCTTATGGCCACCTGTCACCAATTCCAAATAGAAGAGAGTTCCTTGAAGTCGATCACATACATCGCTATCTGTAACCAATCCTCATTTTGATATTCAATTAGGAATAAGCGAATTCTGCATAATGGAACTAAGAACTTAATAATGTTTGTAAATAAAAAAATAATAGGTAGCTTATTATGCGAAAGATGTGTGTCGTTCGATGAAAGTTCGATATATACTCGTACGTGATTGTTTAAAATTATATATTTTAAATATTATAGGCAGGTATATATTAATGAATAAAAGGTATTGGTTACTGCAAAATTATTTTTTGTATACCTCCATAAGGTAAACCTAATTATACTCCTTTATATGACAATTTCGTTTACTTATTTGATTTTAATAAATCCATAAATATTAACAACTGCACGTAAGTACACCAAGTACTTGTCACTAAAATGGCAATATCAACCCCTTTATATCTCTCTTTGACTATTAGCACTTCAGTTGATTAAAAATGATCCCTTGTTCTTTATGCCTCGGCAACGCTATCTCCCTTTGCCGGGTCCTTTTTAGTGAATTCCGTCGTTGTACTGTTCAAAATCATCATGAAGGCAACACACTGCAATTCATGGAAATGGGTCTTCACTCAGAATAAAAATTATAATTCATTTCTTTCGCTACGTTTCACAATATTGTATGTAATAATACAAGATCTAAGTAAAAGTAAATCTATGACTCGTGATGTTTACGTAAACAGGTTTAAATATTATAATCAGGAATGATAATATTTTGATTGTCAGTAAATATACTCCTTCCTACTAGTTTATCTGATCTAGGTTCCTGATCAATCCCATACAAGATTTGTTATAAACAGATGAAAATAAAAAAAAATGGGTTTGTGATGTGTTTTGCGTCATGAAAGCATTATTACTTCAGAGCACAGTTATTAATTTTACTTACCTATGCGTGGTAAATGTAGTTGCGTTAATTGTCAGCGTTCAATTTGATCTCGGAAGCTAACGTCGCTTTATCGAATCGCTATATTCGAAATCGAATGTCGTAGCAATGCGCGCATAAATTTCCTAAAGTGTATCCGTTATGTGCAATCGAATGCAGTCGTTATTATTGATTCAGATTCAGAATTAATGTATTAAAGCGGTATTACAAATATGTACATAAAATATTGTATACTCAGATCAAAGATTGAAGTTGAATCAGTATTCAAACACTTATTTTATTTAAAAAATATATAATTTTACCCACTCTTTAAATCAACGGCAAATATTAAATTAAATCATAAACGTAAATAAAAAAGTAAGTAAACATATTACAGGAAAGCATTCTTTAGTACAGGGAATAGTAACCTTTTAAGACGCAAGAGCAAAAATTTCTTACATTTTCAAGAGCTACTGAAAATATTTTAATATTTAAATTTAAAATAAATGAACCATAAAAATGTTTTAACACAAAACATATGCAAATAAGAATAAATAGTTTATAATAATAGTTAGTAGTTAATAGACGCAAGGGGCTCGCAAGCCGCACTTTACCAACTCCTACATTATCGAAATTGTCTTGCTTTATAGATTATAACGTTAAATAAATAAATTATGTATTAAACAATACAATATCATACAATATAATTTATGTCATTTTGAATTAAATTTTGGGGAAGTACCTTTTTTAGTCATTCCTCTCATCAT
>DWON01004829.1:0-15717 GCA_018251015.1 Phocides pigmalion okeechobee | reverse complement strand
CGTCCTTGATACGTGTGCAAAGTTTCAAATTAATCAGACTTCTGGAAATTGGTGAAAATTATGCTCAAATAATCCGTAACATAAATAGATATAACACAATCTAATAAAAGCGTGGTAAAAATGTTAAACATCTAAGTACTTGGGGCTATAGTCACTATACATGTTTGTCATGTCATGCCATTGTCATGTTTAGGGTTCCAAGATCGATATCTGACCTGAATGGGATTTATATAATACAGGATCTTAATTTGTATAGAAGCAATAAACCTGAATTTTAGTGATAAAATATATCATTTTGGTACCAATACATAGACATCGGGTCTGCTCTAAAAAGTATACGAACTAAAAGAGCAAGAAAATATGTTGTTAATGACGTTATTGTTGCTAATCACAATCTAGTTGTTATTTGGTGGAGGTCAAACATACCGATTTGTCAATTGTCATTAAATTATGTAAAACTTAATAAAAAGGGGAAATAAATCAAACTGTCTGTAATTTGTTCAGCAAATTAATTTGTTAAAAAAATCACATTTTAATGTTTTACATCGCTCCGAACGAAACATGATTTCATTTGAAATATGATTTCATTTGAAAGAAATGTGTTTACGCCTGATATTTGAAAGTATATTTATTGCATGTTATCATCGCTCAATTTTTCTGAATTTAGTATAAGTTGAAACTATTTTTTTATACTTTAATAAATTTTAGCGTTTAAACGATACATATATGTATATGAACTATGTTTTTTGTAAATAAATATAATGCATTGACGGGTATTTCGATATAAACTTTTCAATTTAGTATATAGCGGTTACTTAACCTCTCTTACCCGTAAACGGGTTAGATTTCTGAGTCTGGGTGTTTGTATACTTGTTTTTGTACATATTAATGTTGTTACGACACTCAAGGGTAGAAAATGTTACCATAACTATTCGACTAAGCTACGCTAGAAATAAGTATATCGTTTATGTATTCAGTAGCCGCCAGTTACTTCATCTATTAAGCTATCTTCTAAAATTTCAATACAAACACAAGTTTACAACCATTTGGAAAACCAAAACATATACGTATCATTTATTTACGTATGGGTATAGTTCTGTGTTGAATTTAGATCAAATATATTGTTTACTTTCAGCACTGCAGAACTGGTAGTATCTGCCAACCCTACTCGAACTAGACATTTATACTTTCTTTATCATAACTTGAAATGCCTATTATCGAAGTTAATTATTGTAAACAGACTGAAATTATTGCAAATAATTGAATAAAGTAGAAAAGTGACATGATTTCACTTGTAAAATTGTTGATTAAATAATGATATAATGTAATAATTAGTCACGTATACTAATTAGAATAGATGCAACGTTGTAAGTGCACTTTATTAAGATTATTGCTTCTATTTACGTTAACATTACTCTTTATAATAGTGAACAGTAGGATAACAATCTAGTTATGATGAAATATAGTAAATAATTCCATGGAATGGCACTCAAAAATATAGTATCAAGTCATGCTTACTTTAATCTACCGCTATTATTGTTAACGTTGCATATACCTACATATGTATTAGAATTAGTGAGTGATAGAATTCTGTAAATAAAACTAGTATTATCAAATAGTTGGTTACTGGGCGTAATATAAAACCAATTTTTTGCTCATGTGTACAAAGTAAATTGAATGAATAGTAGTAATACAATGCCAAATTAATATTCATATATGACGTTTCATTAAATTATATATTCAAGATAATACGCTTTAATTGGTTTTATTACTGTGTAGATAACAAATTTAGAATATTAACGTTCAATTCATTTAATTGTAACCACAAGCGATAATGGCAACAAATATTTTTTAGCTTTTAGTTTCAGTGATGAAAATCTTAAACCTAATTACAATAAAACCTAACCTAAACAATCTAAAGGCAGTTCGTGCCCATGCGGAATGGTTCCAAGACCACTAGCTGCATTCCCGCGCTGCATAGCAATTGTAATTCTCTGCGCGAGACACGAACCAGCCCTCTTGTCACCGGCAGCGTCTACTTGTTGCTACTCCAGTATACTTTACCGCATCTTTTTACATCTGAATGTAGCATTGCCATGGCCATCTACGAGATAGTAATTCATACGAGTAGGTTTAGTGGTCGGCCCAACACTGCGCGCCGTTGGAGTCGACTACGAAAAATTGTAGCATCCAATGTTTGTAAATCATTAATCTACTTGATAAGCATTAACATTTTATGTATCCTTACTCGTATATTTTTGTGAAAAAATATATAAGTTTAAAACAGAAGTACAAATACGAAAAGAGCTGTGATGGCTACTAAAATTAAAAACAACATTTTCAAAATTGATATATGTATATGTATAACATCATAATTCGTTTTGAAAATGTCGTGTATTTTTATGTTTTACTAATTTCCATTACGATGCAAGTTGATATTTCATTATGTAATTGTAATAATAAATAATAGCATTCACAATACTGCCGTTTAACCCGTTTACGTATAAAAAAAATGTTATTTCTTTTCTACTTTGTGTTTTACAAGTAAAATGTATTAAAAAAATCTGATAACTAACAATAGTACTTTTTATTGTAATAAACTATATTTGCAAATGTTTAAACTGATCTACTACCCTTCATTCATTTTCATAGAAAACACTTGTAAGATAATTGAGACACTAATACTTTGTTTAATGAAACAGAGCATTCATTCACCTTAAATTTATTATCATGGTACTGTCCAAAAAGAATATGAGCTTAACTGAAGGTATTTATTTACCAAAATAAAATTAGGGTAACTTTTTGTCTTTTATTCAATCTATCAATAATATAGATTAAATATTTTGATAATTAATTCAATTTAATCAGTACTATTGTGTGGTGAATTTCATGCCCGACAGTGGGACATAAAACGAGATACAGACAATCTGAAATAAATTCAAGTTCACTCCATTTGTTGAACGTATATTGAACGTCTATTTTTGATAACATTGTGATTAAATTCGTATAGAGTCGTTTACACTACTGGTTATAATCTAGTCAAGTATTGACTATAGTCTGTAAATATACAATTCTTTAAATGTCTGATTCTATAAATGAACAATTTAATCACTTTGTCGTTTAGGATTTCTACCATTCCAGTATTGCAAGAATCATAATACGATTGTAAAGTGTTCTACATTATTTAATACAATACGATTGTCTCTTTAAATTTTAATCATTACATTAATTTTATAGCGATATTATCGTGGGATGATCGCCTAAGATTATGATTGTGGAAACTGTTAAATGTTCTGCTATGAACTATGAAATACAAAATTAATACTAATGTAAATATTACATGTGTGCGCATCGGAGCGCGCCGCGCCAGTCAGTGCTGAGCGCGCGCGCACCAGGAAGCAACCTTGGCGCATGCGCTGCACTTGAACTTGCCCTTTTGTAGCGTCGCGCGCACTGCACTCGTATCACACTGTTATCTTAGTTATTAACGCTTATCTAACTACTTATGAATTAAAAAGGTTTACTCATTGACAGCCTATCTGTCATTGCAAATTGCCCTCCTGTACACGTTGGATTATTTAATGTTTACGTAGCCTGATACGTAATAAATTTTAAACTTTAACGTGTTGTCATTTATAATAATTACACTAACGTTGACTATGGAATTGTTTGATTTTTTACGTCGATTGAATATTAAAGTTACGTAGAATTAGAAAATAGATTAGACGTAATACTCGCACTGTTAAAATTTTAATTTCCGAATATAAGACGAGACGGTAAAATTAATATTTTAAGATAGTATTCGAAATATGACATAAACCTTCTATATCACATAAGTTCACTGTAATAGGTTTATTTCTTATTGTTGTTTCTTTATTAATACATAACTGTTGTAAATTTTACAAACTACATAACATGCTATTGGGACCTATTAGTGTCAAAAAAAATCACGTTACAGCTAAAACCAAGCTAATATAAAACTATACATATTTTATTCCGGATACGGAGCGCATATATGTATATCAGATATAAAATTATACATTGTTTGTACTCTTAGTTCTTCCTAGTTAAAGGAGCTTGACTAATTTGTTGCGAAGCAAAATAATTATGGACAAATATTTAAAAAATAACAAGCTTTAAATTTAAAATATTATGATAATGACAAATCGATGTTTGCAATCTAGACAAATTGAAGATTAATGTAAATTTTCTACGGTTACGTTACCATGCAAGACGAGGTGCTATAAAATATGGCCATGATATTGCAAACACATACATATGTTAGTGCAACGGGAAAACTAACCTTGCAGTCTAATAATAATTTAATACGTAGATGTTTCCACTGTGAATAGATGCGAGTATCGGTAAGATAGAGATGCATGTTGCCTATGGCTGATGCGGAATTCAATTCGATGACAATTATTTTGTAACTGAGCGGGCACTTTTGTTTTTACAGTTCTAACAGAAATTGATTTGATGTACACAACTACACATAACTAAAATTACGTTGAGCGTACATCATTTTATCATGTTTTCCTTTTATATTCATTATAGGGAGTCTGGCTAAATTTAGAGCAAGGCATTTGTAATTTTCACTTCCGTATTTTATGTTGTTGCATCTTTTATTAATGAAATTGATGAGTTAACTTGTTACGTTTGTTTATTTTCATTGGAATGTTATATTTTTATAATAATTTGAAATATGCTCTGTATTTATCTTTTTTCGTTCGTTTAGTTTCCAGAAGTCTAATAAAGGAGATTGTATAAACATGGAATACTTTTGTAAGAAATAAAAAATCTACTAATGGGAACAAAAACTATCTACGTAAAAAACTCAACATATTAATGTTTACTATCTAAAGTTCATACTTACAATTAATGTTAACGTTCAGGCATTCTTGAAATAACTATTAATAGATTTAACTATTTGTTAACAATATTTTTTTCGCGGGATTAAATGTAAGTAATTAATCGTTTTTGGAGGAAATCTGTCGCCAGGCCCGCACCTAGGACACGAGAGCGATGTCGAGCGACTTGATGTATTCGAGGAGGATGCGGAAAGTCAGCAGGGAGACAAGAGGTCGGAGCCAGCGCGCCGCGCTCATGTCGGCTCGACGGCCCGGTGCGTGCGGCGTGCGGCGGCGAGCGGTATGCTGGCTGGCGGCTACGCGGGGTCGGGCACCGGCCGGCGTGCGCGGCGGCGGCGCTCCGAGCGCATTATGCAATACGACTCGCCGACCTGCCCCACGTCTAGCCGCGGAGCGCGTCGCACTAACCCGACGCCGTGCTATGCCGACCGACCTAGATGCACTTTTACAACGCTGAGAATGCAATCGACACACATATTCGCGTCTCGTTCCGATAAACGCATCGACGACGAAAGCGGCTCGTGATGGAGAATGCGGACGAATTTGACAGCGAGTGCAGTGAGTACGTCACGTTCGCGCCTAGTGTTCTCCAATTAGAGGAGAGCGGGACGGCGGCGCAATGCGACCAAGCGCTGCATTCAAGTTCATTACTTCCGTAGTGTGGCCGCCGCGGCGCGCCCTGACCGTGCTCTCGATCCGCGCTTGCACTTTATTGATGATCGCCGCACACCACCGGCTGACACTATTGCAATTATGACTTAACACACATGCTGATATATAATCACGTAATGTTTGCATTATGACACTACAAAAAGTCATTCCGTATTTGTGTAATTTTCAGGTAATTACAATGTAAAAAGAAAAACCAAGTTAAATTTAAGAAGTGTCAAGTCTGATAGTAATCTAGTTTTTTGTACATACAATATAAATATAATGATCAAATTAATCATCATAATATCACTTACTCTATGTTACAATAATACAAATAGCGATATAAATAAGTTGGAAACAACGTGGAAACGGGTAGCGTGAGAACGGTAGCGAAAGCCATGGCAGGGCGGGCGGGCGTCTCAACGCCACCCCGGAACACGCTTTCACTCTCACGGGTCGACGACACAGCCTTCATGCACCCTTACCTTTGGATCTCGAATTCAAAGCCTCTACTCGTCAATAGCTGTCTCTTTATTTTTACCTGCAGGTTAAGAGCAGGATAGGCTGATGTTATTTTGAATAAAAGTTCAGTAGTTTAAATATGTTATCAGAGAACCATTGGTAAGGGTGAGGTACTCTGCCTCCTCCGGCGGCTCGACCACGCCGCACCCTACCACCTACCATTATCCAATATTGATTTCACTATTTACAGCCTGTAATCTGTTAACAGCCTCAAACTGTTCGAACTCTGAATAATGGACCCGTCGGCTGCCTGACTCGAGTGTCTCACGGCTATTTTTCAAATCGTCATTATATTTTAATCCATGGATCGTATTGTATTGTTCATATTGAAATAAATTTTGGGAACGGGATTTCTACAAAAAATATCTATCAGACTAATAAAAATAAATAAATTGTCTCAAAATTTTTGCATACATACTTAATTTATCATAACATTATGATTAATTATATTTTTGTTCAAAGTATGATATATGGCCCTGTACAGTTTGGTGATTTACGCGACATACTATATAGAGATATCTGTTGATTTTACTGACAAGTAGTTGTTAGCTTGTACTTTATCTCTTTATACAAATAATTTAAAAAAAAAACTTCTCGGTTAAAGTGGCGCTAATCAGGAAATAAAGTTAATTTCTAAGAGTGATTTGCACTTGATATATAATATTAATTGTCGCATTAATGATAATTGCACTTATTTAGTCCATTTATTACGTTCATTTGAAATCTCATTTACAATGTCGACAACATACAACTTAGTACAATCCAAAGCTAACATAAAAGTTTTTGAGGTATTGCCTAATTGCCGCGTGCCCCTTTCTACGCCCTGACCTGCCCTAACGGCTCTCAGACGTCTATGACGTCCTCGACGCTTTTTTGTACCCCATGATGTTTGTGTATGGACTTAAATTGACGCAATAATATACCTACTATACTTATTACTATGCAACGTACGCACTTTTTTTTGGAGTTCATTTAAGTTTATACATTCATGAATACATCAATCATTGGTTCATTAATCCCACATTGCACTTGTGAATTTAATGCGTCCATTGTTTTATCATTATTTCTTATTAAGTCTGTTTAAGTTTATATTATAGATTGCAGAAATAGAACTTTTGTATGTTTTTTTTAATATTTTGTTATTAAAATAATCAAAAGAATTGCACGTCATATGAACAAATAAGTCATTGTTACAAAGATCACAAATATTTCATTATTATTTTATTAACTTATGAATAATTACTTACATTACAATTAATAAGGTTACAATAGGAATTAAAATGATCTAATTACAGGTAAATTTGCAACCAAGTAAAAATATATTTTCTCGGTACTGTAATAAAGTTAAATTTACCCAATTATAATGTAATACTTAATAGTAAGTTACTACTAAAAAAATATTTTTTAATAAAGAAATATAAGGTGGATTACCATGCTTGATCCATATGTAAGTCGATAGTGATCTGCACAACCGAACACATGTCGGCATTAAAAATAAAATCGCTCAATTGGCAGTCAATTAGAGCGTGAAAAGCGAAGCGCATCAAAGAAAATGCAGTTTTCCAGCGTCGGCGGAGGCTTGAGCGGTATCAAAACACTGAATCTTCCGGGGTGAACGGCCGCATCTGCCTCGTCCCACTGCGCTAGCCCCCGCACCCGGCGCCGCCCGTCTCGCTCTACGCTCCACGCTCGCCGCTCTTTGCGCGAATAAATCGCATCGCGGCTGTGTGCGGGAAATGCGTTTACTGTATGAGTATTGGGCACAGGGGTCGTTGACACCCACACCAATTTTACTTGTACTTGCCATCTAAGTCCACGTGGCTTTGGGTAAATTGTACAGCGTATTTTTGTATAAGCCTACTAGATGTTTTGCAACACTTGTTATTAAATTTGAGTCAACTTCAATCGTCGCTGATATTTACAAGTATATTTATCGTTCAATAGAAAAATACCTCAATTTCGTTTTGTATTTTTATATAAACTTCAATATTTCCTTTGATAACATTAAAGTTATCATTACCATAGTCTACTGCACTATGATAACGTCAAGCTTTTAGTTACAACAACGGGACTACATATTTTGTAGCATCTATCTTAGAGTATAGCTGTATTGATCTTAGAACGTTGTGGTGTAGGACTAGCTTACATCTGTAGATGTGGAGCCTACAGTGCAAACTCGATTTCCCCCTTCTTGGGGTAGGCTTCAATACTCATTCATGTTTTTTTCCTGCTCTAGCTAGGGAGCAAAGGCATAATGCGTTCCCTTTCCCGGTGTTTCCGTGTTGACGGTGATACATACGCGCATGCACTAGACCTAGCCCAATGCAGCGAATTTTGCGTAGGGTCGTTGTCCTCAGTTGCCTATATCCGCACCGAACTTAAATAGTCTATGACGAAAATGTCCCCGCATCTCCGACCAATCCGTTTTAAAACGGTCTGTTAATAGTTATTTTAATGCTCTATAGAAACTTAGCAATAACCTTAAACGTCTGATAGTTTTACTTTTCGCACAAATAAAAATACGCAATTTGTTTTGTCGGCGTGTCATTGTCTGTTACAAAATGGAGATCGTTTTGTGAGAAACAATATCTACAAAAGAAGTTGAAAACAACAGTCCTTTAGGTTTATGGCTAGTACCTTTACAGCATACCAAATGTGCTAAAAAATGCCATTTGCGCAAATTGCATTTTTTGCTAAAACAATTTCTAAAGTCCTTTTTTAACATGAAGACACAAATGACGTATAGGACAATACCCAACCTTATTGCAATGTGGCAATAAAATTGCGTTTCGACTGTTTTTTTTATTAAACCTTAAAAAAAGCTTTTGTTTTTTAGCAGTTCCCAAGAATATCTATTCAATAATTTTCTTAATATTTTTATAAGTGGTAAATTGAGGTGTGTTCGTATAAAAATCTACAATGAATGAGTTTCGAAAACAGTTGAAGGCATTAAAATATATAATAATTTTTTTATAAATTCAAATATAAAATAATTCGACTTGAAAAATTTAAAACTTGAATAATCAGATCGAGTAAGTATAGGTGATAAATCGAGTGCACATAAGTGTGAAGTACTAGTCTAGAATGTGGATAGGGTCAAAAGCCGCGCAGTATGTCAGCGTTTAGTATTCCATGAGCCCGGGGCCCGGCCGGCTAACGGGACCGCCCGCCCGTCTACACTGGCCTTTACTTTCATCGATCGAACAAACCACTACGGTTTACTTTCCTTTGTTAGTTTCGACTTCTAAAAATATTTTGCTCCATTAATGACTCGTTTGCAATTCTTTGATTTATGTGATGACAATTAAATGGGGTCGGCGAAATATGTATTGTCATCGGCTTCTATGATTATTTATAGATTGTAAAATTGTCGATTTCCGTTCAAGTCATAAGTTCAATAATATTATTGCTTAATGTAATACACGAAATTATGATACATACATATACATATGTATCCAGCTGCAAATTATACATATTCTTGATTTAATATTAAATAAATAACCGTACAACATACATATATTTCTAATCTGTAAAATTGTGTAGATCACTGCGATAATGGAGACGACTACAATTAGCTATGGTTTGCAAAATCTTCTATAAAAGGAACAAGTGTATGGGCTTAAATCGCAGGTAGAAGATTAATTCTAAAAAATCACAGCGAGGTATTTGTAAAAGGACGTACCGTTAGATCCATTTGTACTGTTTGGAATCAACAAAACAAGAAATATGATCGACTGTTATATCGAATCTTTGTGCACCTTATGGTATAAAAAATTATGGTCGGATAACATCATTTCCTTTATGCAGTATTCAGAACGAAAGATTTGTTTATGGATTTAATACCGTGCTCTACAAATGCCAAGTACCGTATGTTTACGTGAATTTTCTTACGGCAATGGTGTAGTTGCATCACTTGTGGTGGATTATTAATGAAAGGGAGGTCATAGCGAGCGGGCAGCGGTTCCATTTTACGACTTCCGTACTACTTCAGACTTTCCTATACGATTTGGAGTGGACGTATAGATTGAATTATTACTTTTCTATTACCTACTTAATTGCTAATTTTAGTATATTTAGTAAGTAAACATTAAAAGTTACCTGATTATATTTTGGATTGCTGTACTTTTTTTAATTAAAAAGTAAATAAAAGGAACTTTGAAAATATAAATTATCTGAGCAGGTAGATGTCGATACGCCGTATAAAACATAATACATTAAAGGTTACGGTACCCATGAGATGCTACTACAGTTAGAATGTAGCGATAAAAAATAGGAGGGTGAAATTTGTATCCAAGACTTCGTATATTGTCGAGTATTAAGTTATTAAACCAGTAGTTATGTAATACGAATACCAATTTTCGTACAAGTTATAATAATGTACGATATTATATTAATGTTCACTATAAAATAAATGTTGAAGAGAAACGAATAATTGAACAGGTGGGAGAACCATAATCAGACCAGGGAGGTATCGTTTGCACCCTCAATTAACTGTTGTCGTATTTCTATAGAAGAAGTAGTCACAAGTGCGAAGTGACTGTTTCATTCCTCAGAGGTAGTAACGAATTCACGCTTAACTTTAGACAAGAGCTCAATTTTGAAGGTTGACATGGATGTCTCGTGACATGGACGATAGGCTGCAGTGATCTTTTAAAAGATGGTTTGTAAGTTTATTCGCCACTCCACCAAAATAGAATTAAAAAATATTATGTCGATAATTGTTACAAATTAAGAGACTATTTAACACTTCATTAATCTTGTAATAATCGTTATCACCGCTCGGCGCTCGGGATGTGGTAGGGTGACAAATAATGAATGGAGCGATATTGTGCGGCGCTTTAAAGTCGTCATCGGTGGGGTAACAGTTCATTGTTACTGTTACCGGAAGGTTCGCGACATACATATTGTTTTAGCTAGAATACTGCTTTTATGCACGTATGTGTGCATATTAATTTACAATAATGTATGTGATATTGTTCTGCATAGCCAACATGTCACACGTTATATTTTTTTACAATCTGCTTTTTCAAACGATGTTTTCGTAATTTAACGATTTTCCGTATTTAAATGGTAATATAGTTGCGTAAAATAAGTGATAAAAACAAATCATTATTTGAGTTAAGTGTATATTAAACGTCTATTCATAAGACAAGATATAAATGAAATACTTATAACTGTTCGTTTAGGTTATAGAACTACTGTATACTATATGCTTCCATAAATTGGAGACAGCACACAGATTTTAATGAAATTAACGAAGTACAGTGAACTTAAATCGTACCCATACGTGTGTTATGTTCTCTCGCATTCTCCAGCTTACGTCACTTACATGACTCACGGCGCAAGACAGGAAAAGATCAAATGCATTGAAAGACAAAGCTATCGGGGCATGAAAATGGTTATTACATAATAGGTGCGTGTGCGCCCCGGGCACCGAGGTACCGTTGCTCGAACAGGTTCCACGCATTAAGCCGCCCTCAGCCCGCCCCCCGCCACGCGCATACGATGTTTACCAAGCGTTTACTTTCTACCCATCAAGGACCTTCCTAGCAATCCCGCACTAAGTGCACTCTTCACACATTCTTCTGCTCACTCCTTAAGCACACTTTAGATTAAAGTAAAAAACTGTAGGCTGTAATGAATATCAACATGGGATCTGAAGACTAATTTTGTACTATGCTTCACCTGTATGACTTTGTAAAATTTCTTTTTAACAATTGTATAAATATATACATATATGTAATTTATATTTTCATCACATTTAATTATGATTCTAGACAATTATAGTGAAGCACATAAATGCTATGATGTTTTTCTTATTTATTTTCAACAAGGAGTATTAAGACGACACTATTGTCAAAAATAACATTTATTTCCTATTAAAATCTATCGTGTTAATCATAATTTTACTGAACTTAAAAATATTATTGCGTCACAAAATCTTAATCTTAACTGTATGATATTGAGTGTAATATAGCAGAATAACAATGAACTCTATGTCCAGTGGTGTAAACATAAAAATCGCATAAGCGAAAGCGTTCTGAGCCGGCCCGAGTCGCAAGCATCGCGGTTCAACGACCGACTTTTCACGGGTTTGTCAGCCTGATGTTATATCATCGGCCGTAGTCAGTGTCATTGCCGAAACCGCCTCCCACTTACGAAGCGATTTGCATCTTACGCGCCCGCATTTCGGTTCACTTTTGCTTGGATTTTGTAGCTTTTTTGGCCAAATTACTACATTCGCATTTTAATTTTCATGCGCTATTTTTGTTTCATATGACTGCCATGTTTAAGTTTTGCGCATGTTGTCGTTTTTGGTGCATTTTTATGGTACGTTTCGTGGCAGCAAAATTTTAAGGGAGGAGAAACAGAGCTTTGTAAATTCAACTTTAAATTGAATTTGAAATTGGTTTAAATTGAACTTTAAAAGTGTGCGTAGATTTTCTTTTTAATTTTATTCATTAATAATAATATTTAAGAAGTTATATTTATTTTATCAAAATGTGTATACGGGGTAAGTTACGTAAGCTTCGTGTGGGTTGATCACGTGTGCAAAATGTTCGCCTTGAATTTGAACTCAAAAAGTTCAAGGTTGCGTTTTTTCACAACTCGTCGGCTTAATAACAATAGTTGCAACTATATGTATATACGTGTGTGCATGTGAGCGTGATACTAGGATTTGTCTATTTGAATGTTGATGTACGTAATCATATACACAATTATATAGCCCGCCACTAAATCCTCATTTATGCTTGTATCTATCTCATCACTATACGTAACTGATCACAACAGTGAGTGCGTCCAAGGATTTATATTAAATAGCAGCCTATTACATTTTTTGCATTGTATTCTTATAGGTGTGTATTTGTTTTACATTAAGTGAATTAAAGTAGATAGCAATACTTACAATCTATACAGTAATGTATTACATTGTTCTGACAAACGTATATTAGAAAATACTAGTAATAACAAATAATTTTTATACATCACGTGCTATGTGTAATGAATAAACTACAGATTTATTCAAGATGTCAATGACATTCAAAACTAAATTTAAGGAAAGTTTGAAGTGTTGGAAGAAATTGAAATGTATATAGCACGAATTTACCGCCAAGACTGAATGTATGTAAAGCAGTAAATAAAATATAATGGCCAGATATGCTGTTGTGGATAATAATCCAATATAAATTGTGTACAAATTCAAATGCAGTATAAAATTATAATAAACAATTATTGGTAATTGATTACAGCAAACTGCGTTAAATATTGTTTCTATAGTTCTCAAGTTTCTATATACAAAATAAAGTAACGTATAAATTAGTGAAATATTTATAATACTCAAAAGCAAATAAAATTATGTTAATTAAATAGAGAAAAAATTATAAATATAAGAAGTAGAGTCGCGCGTTGATGTCTTTTGACGGCAAGAAAACAAACGTCTTGAGCCGTAAAATTTGATATTATTAACAATAATTCCAATTAATCTTACTACTTACCAATGTCACTATAAAAATCCAGTTAAGTGACAAAAGAAGAAAAATCCACATTGAAGAAAATCCGAAGTGTTTTGTTGTAATTCACTAAACTTAATAACTAATCGACACAACACTAACCGTCACTTAAAAATAGGAAAAATACTAAAAAATAAGTCTTAGATTGAGATCTTTGTTACAATCAGTCTAGTTAAATGCGAAACACGAGTTAGAGGGTCATGATGGAGCGGACGCGGCGTAGCGCACCGATAGCTCCGGATAACTGATAATGTGTAGCTCGGTTCATGGTCGGAGACGTCCTTACTGCGCGGCTGCCTACAGCCCGTGCCGCCGCCTGCGCTTCTTCCGCACTCGCTCTACGCCCGGGTGAATGAACTGCTGCGTGCGAGCGAGACGCAGCATGTGTCCCGCACCGTCCAATGCCACGGTCGAGGCTCACTACTACTCCTATCTCGGCAAGGTAATCTAGTACAACTGTCAAATTATATTTATTCAATTTACTATTTCCCATTTCTCCGTCGATGTGACAAAGGCAAAAACATGTTATGTCACATTATGTCATACTATCAATCGTCATCGTGGTATAATGCTTACATTGATCAAATCACAACGAGGCTTAAAACTTACCAATACCGTTCTGTAAACAACATATTGATTCAACTTTCATATTTCCATTCCATATTTTCCTCATTTTTGAATTTCAAAAGTGCGTTGGGAGTCAAAAATCTGTATATCTTAAGGCTATTCAACCTATAGGAGCAAATTTGAAACTCAAACTGAGATATCTAGATACATAGTAAGTAGGGTACGACGTCATTCCGTTCAGGTCATTTGTGTTTGTTTAGATGACTCTACAATCGAATCTACAAGAAAAGACCAATCATTTGCAAAAACGTTTTGTAAGTAAATGTCATAAATTTTAAATCATCCAAGTGTTACAGAAATATTTCATATTTAATATAAAGAAAGATCACACTACAGTAAAGTTATTAGGTTAAGAACCGTAATATATGTACTTACTTGTATTCAACATTTATTGAGCTTTATTTGAAGAAGGATATGTATTATGTATAATATGTAACGTACTCGTATAAAAACGAAGTATGTATAATATAAAGAAATATATAATTTATAATTATGATTTGAATATATTATTGTAGTTCTTTAAATTATATGTAAAACAAGTAAATTGATAAACGTGAAATATTATTTTACCAACGCCTTTAAGTGCACAAAAACACATGTTGTTCTTTATTAAATTTAATAAATAAAATAACTTAACATTTAGTAGTTATACTATATATATAACTATTAAAGCTATAACATATTTATTATATATGTCTTCACAGTTGCTCTGCTAATCGATAGGAAATCTATACGTTAAATAAAAATGAAGTGTTTGTTTGTAATATCCAATAGTTTTATTGAATGTCTATGAACGTATGGTACGTATAGTAAAAAAACAAATTTTAAGATTTATTGTTTGTTTGTTTGTTTGTTTGTTTGTTTGTTTGTTTGTTTGTTTTTTTGTTTATTTGTTTGTTTGTTGTTTGTTTGTTTATCTCGAGTTATATTAGAAACGAGTGACAGGTAATCCCTGACAGGACCTTCACTGACAGATAGCTGACTTTGTAAGGAGTGAATAACTGCACATTTATTTTAGAACAGCAGTCCCTCACAGCTAGTGATGCTATGTAAATCAAGGAATGCATATAAAACTTTGCTTTCTGATAGCAAACATAACGTAACGTAATTGTAATGTATATTTTACGTAGCCACATTTTCCTTGTTTAGGTGTATTTTTGTTAAATGATGATAGATAACATAGCGTACAGTAATACTTTTTAATTCAAAATACTTAAAGAGACAGACTTAGATAACATTAAGTGATAGAGGGTTAGTTTAAGTCGACTATTTTAAAGGTGGTAGAGTCGTTAGAGCTCGCCCGGGGCGGCACCACCGCCACCCTCATAACACGCTGTAAAGCAATATGTTCTTCACGTGTTGTGTTTCGGTTGGGAAGGTACGGTTGCCGGACACACAATATTGGAGGCGACCCCCTTAGTCCTCAAGAGTCGGAACGCATCCGCATCCATCCTTAAATAAAACTTCTGTCCTATTTGAGATTGGACGTGGTTGTCCATGGGCTGCAGTGACCACTTAACATCAGGTGGCCTGCATGC
>DWON01004828.1:0-15721 GCA_018251015.1 Phocides pigmalion okeechobee | reverse complement strand
ATGAGACGTCAATTCAAAGGTAGCGTGCGGTGAGTAAAACAGCTCTTTTCAGAGCTCTCTTCTGTGCTGCTACAAATCTGTTACCATATATAAGTAAAACAAATTCCGGTTTTTTCTACATAATATTCTAAGTCTAGAGTACTATGTATATACATGTTCTTTGTAACTATATGCTTGTTTAAATTATTCCACTAGAGCTAACTAACTAAGCCTAATAGCTGAATAACCTCCTAAAAAGAGGATTTTATCGTGCTTAATCAGTGTTTCGTAGGTTTTGAGTTCCGTATATGTGGTATGAATAAATAGATAGGAATATTCAATTAGATGTTCGGATATACGGGTATAGTTAACCTTTGAAATGTAGTAATTTAAAAATAAGCTATAATAATGATATTACATAACTTGTAATATCATAATTAGTTTTAAGATTGTAAATATATAAGCTGACAATATTATACTTGTAAAACATATGTTTGTTCTATACATGTATTCAGCTGTATGGCAGTAGGTAGCTAAGTAGTCCACGTAAATAAACACAGTATATTGTACGGTTACATAACTAATTGTTATGGTGATGTAATCGATATCAACTTATTATTAAACCTATAAAGATAACCTCACCACTAGGCTTTTAAAGATAACCCCATGGGTTTTTTCCATTGTCGTTACCACGTATCCTGATTAAGTTAATTTTATTACATATATTATTATTATATGGTTTACTAATTTTCTTATCGTTCACTCTGAATTATTATCTACATTAATGAAGACATTTCATGCATATCACTATATATACTTTTTGCTTTCTATGATCGGACTTTCTGTTAGGTAATCGAGTAATTGTTTTCTTTCGAAAGTGTACATGAAATACAAAGATATAAAATATGTAAAAAGCGCGCTGAAACGCACGGATAAAACATTTAACAACGTGTTAATTAGAGTCCCTAATAATAGATTTTTTATTTGTCATCCACATACAGACAGCGATCAGATACAATTTTATTATTTAGATACGAAAAATATACGGCTACTATTCGGCCTCCTTTCAATATTTTATATATCAAATATCGAACTCCAAATTATTCAAGATTTATTTTTCATATCTACTAGCGAGTTTATGATAAATAAAAATATACAAATTTGTAGCGATTTCGGCGAACAAACAATTTAATGTAATAATAAACTGAAATTGCATGTTGTGGCTTGACTTAGGATCAAAACACATTGATCGATAGCGTTTGATGGTGTGCCCGCATAAAATGCACACAAAGTATGGGAGTCCGTACGTTTTTTTTCGCATCGATGTGACGTAAATCATTCGGCGGCCGATTATTCGGCCACATCTGTATTTGCGGCTTTTCTAATCATGTTTAATTTATGTACTAAATAGAATCCTTTTAAAGTATAGATACATAATTTTATTATGGTACTTACTAATGCACTGTGGAGTGACAGTAATCTATACTTCGTGATAGGAAAATGTAAAGCAGATAGCTTACTTAGTTCTTCATATTTTTTGTTAAAATCTATTTCAAAAATATACCTATGCAAATACAAACTCCCCTATTTAGGAAAAATAAAATTATTATTTTGTACGACAAATTAGTTGAGGATAATTTAATAAAAAAAAAGAAAAAGTAATTCAAATATGGGCGAAAAATTAGAAATAGAAATAAATTAACGGCATATTTGTTCCGACTCGTTTTTATGTTGAGCACACACATATTCTCCCATTTCGTTTATAAATATATATAAATTTTAGTTGTTTTTTGTATATTAGATGTAAAATATATCAAAATGTATTTAGTTACTTTTACACCTTTTTCATAAACTTAAATTTAAGTATCATAATTACTTTTTAATTAGTGCATGTGAAAGTACTCTAACCTAACCTCACTCTACGTGAAACGTATTTCCTTTATTTTTCATCTGTTTCGTAGTTCGTTCCGCGTAATCCCCGAAATAGCTGAACCGATTTCGACTTGACTTTCTTAGCAGATACCTGATGTTATGGGGAGTAATTTGTTATATTTTTATTTTAGAATAGAAACGGTTTTGTCGGTGTCTTCACTGACATGTAGCTCATGTTATAAGTCGGAACTAACGCTACTTATATTTTAGAACAGATAAACGAAGTTGCGAACACAACTATTGCACAAGAAATAATGATTAATATGTTGGAAAAGTGTGATTCTTCTGAGTATCGAGTACACTTAAAAATGGAGGGACTATCTACACAGATACCATACTACATACCTATAGACATAGCAAATCATGAGTATGTAACAACTATGTGGAATAAGACTTCCCTCGAATAAGACTTATTTGAGGGAAGAGGGATGTGAACAACATCAGGCTCTCTCGCTACTCTTCTAATTCGAAAATACAACAGGCATTTTTATTCATAATTTTATGTATTTAGATCATTTTGACGTATTAAAAAAAACCTATTTTTTTTGCAAAGTTTACCAAAATTGATGGTTCCCCAATTTTTTTTAAACTTTCTCAAATTCTTTTTTTTGCTATTGAGAGCAAATTTTGAATATTTTCGAAATTTCCTTTCTTCGTGCCTCTGCTAAAAGAGCCCTGGGTATAAGTATGCAGTAGATCGGAAATCGAAACACTCAGTTGATAGACATCATTTGTACAAGAAGTTTATTCACATTATGTGAGTTCAGCATGCGCTTGACCGGTTTATCTATTAGTGATGAGGCGTATATACCGGTACAGGTTTTAAAACTTGGTTTCCTCAAAGAAGTATGAGGAGCCAGTATGACATCCGCGTATGAACGCGTTTCGAGTATTTAGGAGTACCCCAACCAAGTGTCAAGAAGAAGCGATCGCGATGCATACGCGTTCGACGTATGCCTGTGTGCATGCACAAGCCAAAGGAAAATCAACCCTATGGTCTGTACGCTAACACACTTTTTCCGTTCACTGTATTCGAAAAACTCGTAACTTACAAGACTCATTCGAGACGCGTTCGACGTGCACATGTGTGAGTGAAAATATCATTTAGCCAAATGTCCGTTGAAAGCGCCTGTACGCCTCGCGATATTCAACGACAAATGGCAATAGACCTTATTGCTATGATTGTACATTTTATTTTTCTTTACAAATTGTAAGACACTTTTAGTGTCTTGTAAAACTTTATTCTTCTTAATAAAATGTAAAAACAGATAATTGTTATAAAAAAATATGTGCGTACTAATTATATTTAATAAACACGTTTATATAACAGATGTTTACATATAATTTTTCGATAATAAAACATTAAAAGATATGTTTACGTATGACTATCGGGAAAAAACGATTAATAATATTATTATTTGAATCAAAAAATGTTTACGTGACTACATGATTGGTCACGGTCGTCTACAATAATAAGGTCATTTTAACATTATATAAAAGCTGACAAGTCCTAAGCCTGTAAAAGGATGAAGGGAAGATTATTATGTTTATATTATTTAAAATATCCACTCATTTCGATCTAAACATATTACCTAAACATTTACGATGAAATATATACCTAAATATTGATAATTCTAATGAAAACGCGGCTGTACTCATTCTTTATTTTCTATTTGGTGACAATGGACTTGTACTTCTAAATACTCGTGGAGCTAGTCTTAGGAGCCAGTATTGACATGTACTCGTACTCGTAAAACTCAGTACGCGTTTTAACAAGTACGACTCATCTCTATTATCTATTTAAAAAACATGACAGCAATCTACGTAGGTTAAAATACCTACAAGACAAATTGAAACTAGCAATTTAAGGAATGTAACTAACGGAAATTTAGAAAAAATAATATAAGACCAGTACCTAAAGGACACACCAAACTTAACTCCATCCAATAATATCTCTCATATAATAAAATGTTGGCACATTTGCAAGGATTAAACGTGTTTATACAGCAGCACTTTTACAAAAAATATGTACTTGTTTATACAGCCTAGCTGTTTTAAAGTTTGTAATTTATACACCGAACGGAAAAATGTTACAGCGCTATTTTTGTATTGAGACGAGACATTCTATATTTTTATCAAAATAAATTCAAACTTTTTCTTAAAAAATGATATAAATGTTTTATTCTTTTTTTCTGTAAAATTTACAAAATTTGAATATACCAATATATTGCCACATAAGCGATGTCTTAATAAATGAAAAATTAAAAGTCTTACCTTGTTTGAGAGTTGCTGTACGAATCTGTGCAAATAATATCAGACAGTTTTAGTCACAGAACACTGCAAGGCGAGAGTGAAGGCAGGTTGCCAGACGCAAAATAAAGCGTCAAGCACAGTGTACTCTGTTAAATAAGAAGTGATCTTCATTCTTGAAACTGTTGATATGTAGCGATAATTTAATAGGCATGCTAAATCGCAGATACGTACACAAGTAGATACTAGGAATGTGAAAAAAGACAAGATATCGATGGAGCCTACATTGTTGTTTATAAATATGTTTCGTTAATTATGTTAAGTACCTAACTATTATACTTTATAATGTTGATTCGTTATTATTCGATTTTTTTGCAATACATTTTAACATAAATCAATATATTTTTTTATTATATTGATGCCAAACAAAAATTCTTGCATTGATAATTTTGGAGGGAAGTATTTAATTAGGGTGCTGTTTTGGACTCATTTCATTCAAAGAATTAAGATACTGGGTAGAAAACATATATAACAACAATTTTAGTAGGCACCTAATCTGTTGATTTATTTTAAAGGCAAAAGTTTTAGACATCTGTGTTCAATGATGTCGAGAAGTAAACATCGACAACAGTCAAGTTGACCGATACTATACAAGAATGACGTGTACTCATTTTTAAATTGGCGTTTCAGAAAGGAAATGAAGATTCAGCGCTAAATTAAATATTTTTAATCATGTCGATTTTATATTGGACTGCCTATTTTTAGTTACTATTGTTACGTATTCGTTTGCAAAACAAATATTATTCTAAGACAATAGATTATTTAAAAATAAATCGTTTAAAATAAAAAATATATTATTTTTAACATTCCTATTTCATAACAAGATATTGCTATCATGTCACACTATCAATAAATTATCAACACTTGTCTGTCGATAGATAATACAATGACAGTTACAGATATTTATATACAGATGTTATCTTCTATAAATCACAGAGAGTTTATAATTTACCTGGAAATATAGTTTAACACTTTCCCTGCGGCGCTCAAACCAGAGACTACCCAGCCTTACGGCTCGCTACAAGACAAGTTTCTAGTCAACATACGCGTGGCGTATTGAAACGGCAGTGCAGCTCTACACACAGGTCTTGTAATTTCGAACGCGACGCGCTTGCGGCTTGCAACACATGTACATAAATATATATATTTGTGTATAATTATATATGTGTAGTTCATTCTGTACGAGCTTACGGCCCTGCAAGGCAGTTGTGTTCGGTTGAGTATGCGCTGTAATTTAAATAATATGATACTTTTTATTATTTCTACTCACTTTTAAAGATTGCTTTTGTGTAAGTTTTACGTTTTTCGCCACTTAGCTCTAAAATAACTGAAATACTTTTCATAAGTTTCACAGACGTGTTGTGCGCCCGCAAGCACGTTGCGTTCACGATTACACAGACGTCTTGTAACCCGTACGCCCGTAAGCTTGTACGGATTTTTTGCTACACAACATATGTGTAGGAGCCACAAACGCGTCGCGCTAGTAACTACACAATAGTGTTGTAGCCGCAGGGAAAGTGTATTATTGAAATCTATTGGCAATAAGTTGCAGTAAACCTAAGGCGACATTAATTGAGGCTCGTTAGAGGTTTAACAGCACATTTTTAGAAATATTTCTATAAAAAAAGGTATTTATATTGAACGTATTTGCTAAGTAATATATATATTATTATTATTTCTTGGAGAGCTTCGTCGCTTATTTAATAAATATGCAAAAAAATGATTATGAAACAAATGTAGCCTTTCACATAATTTTGAATTTAAATTTTGGAAGGCGCAATAAATAGTTACAAAAACCGTTTTGGCATCTACATATATCGTATGGCATATCAAATGAAAGGCGATCAAATTTGTTGGGATGCCAATTATTTTGTTATAATTTAACAATAGATAGTTTTAATAAATTACATAATATAAAGAAAGTATATAAATAAATTACATAATATAAAGAAAGGACACAAAAATTGACCACCGCTCTCGTCTCCCTTTATCTAAGAGACTACTGAGGCTAGAGTTACAAAAAAATACAGAAAATAGTTCTTCACTTACATTTTACAGAAAATCTATATAAAGTATATGATCCTTACAGAAAACTGTAAATCGCTCGATATTGTTATGATCCATGCAAAGTCACATAAGGTAAACAAATATCTCGAAAACAGACTTAAGCAAAAAAGTTATTTAGAAAATTCGATACAATTTTTGAACACCTATCTAATTATACGTACCCCACATCCCCCTATGTAGGTTATGTTTCACTATATCCCAAAATGGTTAGATAACGATACAAAAATAACATTTATCAACCATCGCAGCTGTAGATTTGTTGTGGAGGGGTACAAACATTCAAATATATCACGAACATTACTCTTTTCCCTGAAATTTCAATTCAAAAAATGAAAAATTCTAAATGCCTGTTTCAGTCCATTAGCAATTATACAACTATGGAATATGAATGATACAATTTGTAAACATTTCAGGATTTTTTGCGCCTATAATAAAGCTGATGGAGTGGAGGAATCTTGGACTCCATAAACCTTCAATCCAAAAAGCGACTGTTTGCCATGCGGACTATTTGAAATAATAAGAGCTCCGTTATAGCCATTTGCATATGGAATTCTAAGAACAAATCAGTTTCTAGGTATTCTAAGTTCAGCATGAAAACGTCTCATCGTCGTCTCATTTCGTATTCAAAAAATGCTAACACTAAGTTTACAACAACATTTTCTAATATAGCAAGACATGTAAATGATTATGGCTCAACCTCTATATCTCTATATAACAGGCTCTTTTATATAGGTACCGCGCCCAAAACTGCTATTTCGCTGTTTCATTTTGCATGCAGACTCCTTTAAAAACACTTGCAGTGCCGGCACGTTGAGTGTCCTGTTTGCGCTGTCGTGATCACTCGTGTACATATCCACGAATCTGCGACGAATCACGCATTCTTCCACTATACCACTAAGTACACGTAAACTTGTGTTTAGAAATTAAATTCATAGTTTGACATAGTGACTTTAAGCTTAAACTTGAGAATCTCATGTCATATCTTACCGTCTAACCACCATAAACGAAAGGACTTTGAAGAACTTCATATTGAATTAAATCTTAAGGACATCAAATCCCTGCTCAATAAACTCGACCTCATATTACTAATATCAAATGAACGAACTACGCAGAAAGTATTACCCTCCCAAAAAAAGTTATAGTACAGTCCTTTTAAAATATATTTTTGATTGTTAAACATATTTACTATCGAAATATGAGTAAGATTAAAGTTCTAAACTTAGATATCCACCATTTATTATTGTTGTAAAAGTACAACCCTTAAATAACAAAAATACCTGTAATTTAGCTTCAGACAAAAATCTTGTTCTACATATATTTTATCAAAAACAGACAGGCGGCGGCAGCGACCGTTGGCTTTAGATAGACTACAAACTTTTTTGCTACTTCAATTTTATAAAAAAAATCTTAGAGAGAAGTTTTTTTATCACTTGTGTTATTTATCTAATTTAGTCTAAATAATTAGCAAATAAAACTATTAACATCGGTGAATCTTTCGTAATTACCTGCATTTAAAAGTGTAATCTATAAATATCAATTTGATTAAAGGAGAAAATATATAAAAAAATCAACATGGGATCACATTTATTTCTCGTCGTTTTATAAAAAAGGGTACAATCACATTGAAATAAATAGATAAGAATAACATTAAAAGTATATAACATGATATTCGTTAACAACGACACAAATGAATATAACAAACATAATAATATATAAATAACAAAGCCATATTGTTATTAACAAATCAAATGGAACTGTACATCAAATTAGTAATAATCAAAATGAGGTAAAAGTAAATAATACTGTTATTATATAACTATTTACCTAGAGTGGAATATATATCGAGGTTCTTGAGACAATTTTCTCTATGAAAACTAAATTAAATTTTATCCTTAAAACATTTAAAGATGCGTTTTTTTTATATAATTTTAATAATTTTCATAATTTAGTAATTAATACACAAATATATTATATTTTAAATAAATAATAATTTTGATATGACGTCCTTATTAATGCAATTTTAATCTGACTATAAAGGGTTCAATTCCCATGCAGGGGTTATTCAAACAGTTTTTTTCCGTAACACCTTTGCCTATATTATAGTGTAAAAATGTAATAAAAATCTATTGTTATCTATACATATAATAAAACTGTAACTCATCGCTATCTGCACATGGCATATATATTAAAAAATCATAATGAGGCGCCTTAATACGCTAGAGAACCCAAAACAATGTATTTTGCTTTTGTCCGTTTGTTTGTATATCTGTATGTTTGTGACGGCTTATCTTAGAAACGGCTTATCCGATTTGAATGCAGTTTAAGATTAAAAAATAAAGAAGTTATGTCAATTTAATTCAATCATCACCAACGATATCGTGGGCACAGCTGGTATAATATAAAATAATAGAAAACACGTTTTATTTAGCGAGTACTTAAATTATCGATCACAATAAATCAGCTCAATGTAACTTTACCGCACAAACATAACTAAACAAGTGTTATTAGCCTCACTTGACCTTATGTTAAAACCGTTTGTATGCACATTACGAGGGCCCCTTGTTAGTAATAGACAAGTGTTCCATTGAATTTGTAAGCAATTATGATACCATTTTATTGATACATTTCATTATATATGTTTATTTATATATATAACATATATTTATACATATAGATAGACGATATTCTTCATAGTAACCACACAGGCCTACCGTACGAAAGGTTTTGTATTAGTTTCCCGGTCAAGTAGATATCTAAATGATGGTTTTAATTTTCTGTTCTAGGTCTGGGTGTTTCTGTATTTGTCTTTGTGTGGGTCCATGGCAACGACGACACATTTAATCGACATCGAAAGGGTGCGACTATGAGTGCACAAAACATTAATATATACATACAAAATTTTCATCAGAACAGTTTGATAGTAGTCTATTTATAATGCAACTACAAAATATTTAAAAATAAAAGTTATACTTATATTAAATATTTCGAAATTTGATAATTAAAATACGTACTCATAGGAACATACAAAGTTTATAGACTATAAAAATGTGATTTGTCTTTTTAATAAGGATTTAACTTAAAATTATTTTACGCATGCATTATTTATATATGTTCAAGTATCAAGTGAAGGCATATAATTCATAAATATTGGATTTATTTAACGGAATTAATATAAATATATTATGTAAATTGTACCTATTCGAAACTGCGCTTATCATATAAAGAAACTTATAGGTACATAAAAATGCGAAAATACAGATTTGAATTTCAATTGTATGAAAATATTTGAACTATACATATATAATTTAAGCATGAGAACAACTCAGAATATAAAAGATTAGTAGACGTCCATCAATCCAAGCGCACCTGGCACTATTGGAATTCTTTCCCCCTACCCTAATCTGGTGTCATCCTGATAACTATCTACCTGTGCATTCTATATTCTGAGGCATATATTTGTTTACTCAAATGCAGCTTTCAGGGCTTGATCAATGTCTTGTATAAGGTCTTCGGTGTCTTCCAAGCCTATTGACAGCCTTATCAATGAATCCGTGATACCAAGCTCGTCTCGCTGATGCTCAGGTACTGAGGCATGTGTCATGAGAGATCTGGAATGGAAAATAGATATAATAATAAGAATATTAACTAATATTTTGGTCAGACTTTGAAAATAGACTTGAATAATAGACATTAGACAATGATAACATAATGTACTAAAAGTATTTTTTACTAAGCATTTTTTTTTCATTTTACATTTGCTTGTTGGACTTCTCAAATTAACCTTTAGAGAGAGCAACACAACCTTACAGAGAGAGAGAGTGACAAAGTAGAAACGTAGAAGAAGAATTTTAATATCGCAGCATGTAAAGTAAAATAATATATAAATATAATATGTTATTAGCACGTTCAATGGTTTCAAACCATGGGGCAATGTACAAACATTATTTTTACCGTGATTTGATTCTACTATTAACTATATAATCTCTTATTTATTTCATAATTATAAATAAAGTACTTTTTAAAAAACAAAATTACTTTTTAAAATACAAAAGTTCGTATTACGTTATGTGGAATGCAAACAAAGTTTTTCGATTTTTGTGTAAAGTAAGGGTTTGTGCAGCTACGCCCCTTTGATTTGAACCACGCCATACAAATATCAAACTAATGTTAGAAAAAAACAAACACATACATATACATAATTATGTTTTATAATATATCTTGGCAGGAATTACAAAAATGATTTTAAAAGTAAAACAGTGTTTTTACAATCCAGTGCTTATTTTTCCTTTAGATTTAATTTGCCTTGTTCTATTTACGCCAAACTCTCATATAAGTAGTCAACGCTTTTGGTAAATGATGACTATTTCATATTCTTGAAATACATATATATTCCGAAAAAATGTACTCTTAAATTAATTAAATAAAGTTTTGTGGCCCGAATAGTTTTATTATGCTACTTTATGTTTCCATATATTTCAATACAATGTGGTCACAATAGGTTAACTATACTAGTTAATACATTAGCATATATTTCCATAAAACTACATTCAAAACACGACCAAGTGATATGTGATTAAAATAGTAAATATTTTCTTTTTTTATTGTAGTAATAGATACATCTACAGACTTGGAATATTAAGGAAAAGATTTGTCGGAAAAAATAAAACAAAATTAACTAAACAATAAAACGGTATAACTATATATTTGGACGTTAGCGTTAGCTCCGTCATCACGACACTATAATATATATAAATAAAATTGAATTAAATAATAAAAGTAATATATTTTTTTTTTTTTACAAATTTTTAATATCAAGTAGTTTTTGTCCCGTTGCTTGCCATGGGTCTCCTCTAAGAAAGAAACGGTTAAACACCACAAAACACGCTAATCAATTGTGGATTGATAGACTTCATACACCTTTAGAAACCTTTATGAACTCCCAGACATGCAAGTTTCCCCGTGATGTTTTCCTTCACCGTTAATTAGGAATTATGCTACAGTAGATACGTAATATTGAAAACCTTCCACATAATCCGCCGTAAAGCATTACTTGTGTTTCGGTTGGAGAGGTGCGGCTGCCGGCTACACTTAGAAGCGAGGCAATCATCTTAGTTCTCAGAAGTAGCAACGTATCTACGTTTAAGCTCGGATAAAATTTTAATACTATTTGTGGCGGTACGTGGATGTCTATGCGACTACTTAACATCAGGTGGTTTGCATGCTTGTTTGCTACTCTTCTCACATAAAAAAATTACCGGTCCCGTGAATGAGAAGCAGGAATCTTAACCATCAAGGTATCACGTAAATAATAAGCAAACTACAACTTACGGTATCTCCGCTAAACTCTCATATCCTCCAAGACTTTCCGCCAATATGAAGATTTTCATAGTGTCCAAGAACTTCTTGGATTCTTTCAAACCACCCGAGTGATAGAAGCTGAAGACGCCTGAATGTCCACCGGTCTGCCTTTTAGCTAGTTCGTGTTGCGGATGGGACGGGAGACCTGAATTTAAATAAAAAAAAGTTAAAGTATGGTAAAAAATAAGCTGTCGGAACTTTATTCTTTTTGAAATTTTCATGTTCTATAGTATTTAGTGGTAGACTTATAGTTTGACCGGGGGGATACAACGGCACGGAGGTGGTACCGTAACCCCAATAATCCGCCTGGAAACAAGTCTTGTGTTTCGGCTGGAACGCTGCATTTTCTCAATTAAAACGAGGCAATTATTCATTAGCAGCAACGTATTCCTACGATATTAGATAGGATATAGCCCTGTTGGAGGTTATACGTAAATATCTACGGGTCGCAGTGACTCCTTAACACCATTCTCGTTTGCCAGTTTTCTCACGTACAACCTGGTCAAGGTATTGTCGACTATCTATTTATCGAAACTAAGTTAATGAACCCAAACACAATTCGTTTGTTGTACGTTTTGAAGGGATAAATATTCTGCAAACTATCTTGGGTGTAACGGTATGTTAACGTTACCATAATATTGCACTGTCATCAGATTTTCTTAATCTATCAAATTGGCGTTACTTTGTGTCTTTATCCTGGTGCTAACTGTATACCCATACGTCATTTGAAATACATTGCTTAAAGAATCGGTTATCTTAACTATAATTATGTTTGGTCATTGCTCAGTTTCAAGGTTATATAACACAATAAAACACAGGTAGTAACATGTACAAAACTTGAAGTAGATTTAATGATATGATGGTAGATATGCATGTGATGGTAGATTGAGATAGGTCAGCAGTTTTGCCTTTAAAAATTTTAGAATCATTCTCATATAATAATAATTATTAGAATTGTTGACAATAAACAAATATTTCAAATAATATAACTATCGGAATATCGTCGTGGTATTCGGACTGTGTTTAATGCGAAAGTAAAAAATAATCAAACAGACGTTTTATTTTTATATTAATAATAATAATAATAATAATTAGTAACATTTTACGTTCAACCAGCAGTGGAAATATACCAAATATTGTTTTTACAAATGAAATACTTTAAAACATTTAAACAACACGTTTTCATTAACCCTAGAAGCCCAATCATATTTCACTGGCTATAAAGCCCAATCATACGTAAAAATGACGTATATTAAAAATCGCTGTTTTTGCCTATTTTTTCTGGTAATTTTTTTTTTTGCATTAGTTGTTAAATACACAGTCTTAATTTATAAAAAAAATACATTTAATGATAATTATAGCCTTTATTAATACAATTACAGGACTTTATTTGAGTCATAAAAATAATCAACGAAAAAATAAAAGCTCTCATATTTTTTCTTATAATTAGGTAATTATATTAAAAATCAACTAGTTTAAAAGTTTTTCAAAAATAAAATCAACTTCTAATGGAACTATATAACTTTTAAAGATTTAATCAGTTTTTATATGCAGTCTTGGCAAATGTCAATATTGTGTTCTCCGCATATGGCCTTTTTACATTTGGAACACTGTGCCTTGGACAGTCGCCTTTTTTATATGAACAAAAGCCGCAATAGCGTCATCTTTTTGGTTCTGGCTCATCACTATTAGGTTCTGTAGATGCTGGTACCACATTTTATAAAACATTGCTAATATTGTCTCGTAGAGACCTCTTCAAAGTAGGTGCCTCCAGGCGTATTTGCATCCAAGGCGCCGTCAAATCTGTGCTTAATTTTTTCATAAATTCTTTTCGGCTCAATGGTTTTTCTTGTTTAGTTATTTTATTGTGGCAGTATATGATTTAGGAATTTACAAAAGGCATATTTAGCCTTCCGTAAAATACCGCCATTGGCCACTAATAATGGGTAATAATTCTATGTGAAGTTACGTGAATATGGTCGGATTCCTGAGAAGTAACATGATTTTCGAAGTCCTTTTTGTCTGCTTGTAGGTCTAGGGCTTGTATTCTCAATGCACTCGACCATCGCGTCTTCGTTATCACTCCTGTCATCATCTTCAACCACACAATCTTCTTGCTCTGAATCCGAATCGAGTGTAGAACAATCATCGTCATTTTCTAAAATTGAAAGTATTTTATCCTGGTTTAGCTTTTTACTGGACCCCATCTTTTATTCAACCTGAAAATATAATATTACATATTGAGAATTGTAGCTAAACAAAACAATAAACTTGAATAAATCACAATAATTTTATTAGAAATAAATAACGAAAAAGTTACGCAAAGCCCAAATATACGTCAAAATGACGTGCAACATCTTCATTACGAAAAAAGGTGGAACTTACTGCGATGAAGCAACTGTGTCCTGCGAGGTCTCACCGGCTGCTGAGTTGGTTCGGAAACTCGCAGCGATCCGATGGTACATATGAAAGAAATAGAGATATTTCGCCGCGGTATACGTCAAATTTTGGATTTCTAGGGTTAACGATCTGATACAGTCAGTTCCGAGTTCGATCAAGCACACATCTAATGATAAATTTAGGTTTGTGTTCTAAGTCTGGGTGATTGTGTCGTTCTTTATATGTGAATAAGTAGGATACGTCATGAAAACTGATAGAGTAAGAGCGGTGTTTGGATAGCAGTGCGTAGCTACTGTTAAATGGGCATAGTTCTACCGCCTCATATTAAGATACATGCTTATGAGATGCAGCGGAGTATCCAAGAGTTATGACTACTACGTAACGTAATTGGCATTCTAGTTTGATACTGTTCTAACGCGTGTTCGTAAAAAAGTGCCTTTTTATATTGGAAGAATAGAAAACGAGGGTGCAGCCCGCTTGTATTAAATGGTATATGCAGTTTAGGGTCAGTCACGTCCAACGTCAAACATAACTTAAGTCCTTTCTGACGTCTTATGTGTATACCACACAACAACAGATGTGTTCCCACTCGCTTGTAAATTTAGCCACGGCACCTCTGTATCCGAAACAAAAGAATTGCCCCATGGCGGTTTATGAAGGCGGCGGTGGTATCTCCCCCGTCGATCTATAGCTCTGCCACCTGGTGAGCTTACGTTTGTGTCCTAAAGTGTCCGTTAATGATACGTCAACAACAAGGCCGTCCATTACGTCAATAACGTCGATTAGATCCGTTTAATTGTGGCCTAATGTCAATTTTTCTCACAATATTTACAGTAACCGTATATTTTGAGCGTTTTGCGTTGCGTCACGGCGTATGGTACTTAAAGAGGATTTTTCCATTTCCGTAGCCAGTTTTATTTGTTCGAGAATGGGGAATTAGTAACAAACATTTCGTATTTCCTGTCAGTAAATCTGTTCATAGATATAATCAATAAGCCTAATTGAAGGAAGGCCCTCTGCTGCGTCGCGTAAATGGACTATTCATACATTTCAATTTGTGTATTAAATAAAGTATAATGGTGTCCTTAACTTATTGTTTATGATAATTCCAAGATACTGTATTGATTTATTTTTTCTGTGAAGCTGTGTTATTGAAAAAGATTATATTTATTTGAACGGATTGGTAAATATTTTTACAAGATATCAGTAGTAGAAGAACTTGTAGGATACCTAAAGGTAAATGGTTACTGACAACCTTGGATATAATCAAAAAAATATTTCAAACAATCTTAAATAGATTTAAATGCCTATCAAGGTTGGCCACAGATTATACAGTTTTTATAAGTCGTTGTCTTCGCTATTATAAAGCAAATATCAGTATCAGGGTCAGATTTATAAATGATGAAGTAATTTTGTTATTGTTTCGGTTTTAGAGGTAGGGTTGCCGGGTTAACTTTCAATTAGAGCAACCGTAGTAGTCCCTTAGTAGCATTTAGCTATTCCTGAGGACGATGCGTACTAAGTACGACCGTACGATCTCAGATACGATTTCAGTCGTGTTTGACGTTGTATATAAATGTGCAAGTGTTATAGGAACCATTTGACGTTAGGTGACCTGCGTACTCGTAGTAATCTAAACTACCTAATACTACGCCCTCATAATCCGCCGTAAAGC
>DWON01004827.1:0-15721 GCA_018251015.1 Phocides pigmalion okeechobee | reverse complement strand
GAAAGCTCGCAGTATCTCCTATGATTACATTTGTATAATCTATGATTATACTAAACATATAACAAAAATCTAAAGTGAACATTATTTGTATATAAACCAGTTTTAGAAAATCTTATTGTCAAAACTGTTATATAAAAAACGACAAAGAGGCTCCTAAGAAATTTCTTGGTACATGCTATGGTTTCCTATAGTGTGTTAGCTAAAAACATACTGTGTATAAAAATTCCTTCTGATGCCTTCAGCACGAGGCACAAAGGCTATCGTCGCCGGCGCCGTCGCGACGCTGTCGCTTTGTTTGCACACCACACATGTTTTCTATTTACGCAACCTTTTGTACTGCTCCAATAAACATACCGAAACACTGAAATCAAGCCATTTAGCATACAAACCCACTTAACTAATGAACACTGTTTCGTTTATAATGGAGCGTTGCCCGAAAAGTAGTGACCGATTGTGATTTTAGAATTGTTTTCGTTATATTTGAATGATTTGAAGTTAGTAATCTTTTTATACTTGACTGCTTTGTATTGCACCTTTATCCACCTTGTACAACCAGATACCCTGTATACATTGAGTTTGGGGGAATTTTGACACTGACGTCACTGTAGATAGCCAATTCTCAAATTGGAGATCAATTGTACGTTCTCAGAATAAACGACAGTCCTCACATTTCTTGGCGGATCGTCTCAGTTGAGATCACATTCCGAAGTGACTGTAGATTTAAATAGTTACTGCCAATTTCTAAGTTTCTTGTAGGCCTATATGATAAAGGTATTGATTTACCTAATTTAATTTTATGCGTTTACAGGTGTTTTAATAGTGAGAGAATTATAGTTCGACGAGGGAGGTACCACTGCCGTCCTCATAACCCGCCGTATTACTTGTGTTTCGGTTGGAAAGGTGGGTTTACCGACTACACTTTGAAGCGAGACGACCATCTTACTCCTCAGGAGTAGCAACGTCTCTACGTTCAAGCTCAGATAGGATTTCGGTCATGTTTGTAGTTGTACGTGGATGTCTATGGGCTGCGACTACTTAACATCAGGTGGGTTGCATGCTCGTTTGCAACTCTTCAATATAATTTTATGTGCACAAAATTAAAAAAATGCTATATTATACTTATTACTTATTTCGTACAAACATTATTTATTTTTGAGTAATCATAAAATCACATAAATAAAATAAATGCAAAAAGAGAACATTGCAGATCAAAGAAGATTGGCATAGCGAGCATTGTGCCATAGCTGCCGTCACTGAAGAAGTCACCAAAATTTCTACTTATTATTAGGAGGTCCGTCCCTCAATAACGGTCATATCAGACGGGCTCAACAGTTGCAATACGAAGAAAATTATTTACACGCACTTCTTGAATAATCTTATCCTGTAATTACGGGAAGCAAAATTATTGGTAATTGAAAAAAGAAAAAATATCGAATAAAATAAATGTTTCGTTAATAAAATGAATTATATACACAGAATATAAATACAAAACAAATATATAAAGTAGAGAGCGCAAAGGGGGCGTGACGGCATTGTTATGTATAACGTCATGTCGTCTACTAACACGTCATACGACTCGATCTTGCCTTCAAAGCGCGCCAATAGATGTTTCTAATCAAAAACAAAATGTAAACAAAATAATGATACAGAACTAAAACAACTAAAGCGACAACGTGTTTCCCATCACGTAGCTATAAAATAACAGGTTAAAGAAATTGTAGGGGTAATAAAATAATAAGTGCATCGCAAGTCTGCTTTCAAACATACAAACATTGCAACGGGAATTACGTCAAACATAAAATGCGACTTACATAATAATGCTGAACACAAAATAGAATTGCATGCGCATTCCGTACAATTTTATTACTTTGTTTCGCAAGTCTCAGTGCAGTCTTACTTTTGGCCACATGTTATCTGTATGTAGAGGAAGATCCAATGTTTCGTTATAACCTCAAAAATTATTAGACCGTTTCCTTGTTATGAAATAAAACAAACAACTATATTAATTATAAAACAAAATATAACCAACATTTCATAAACGAGCAGTCGGTAGTTACATTGTTAAGTTTAGTTATTACATATCAGATGTATATTTTATATAAATGCGAGAATATTAAAAGATTGCTTACAATTTTTAATTTATTAAAAAAGAGAATTAATTGGAAAATCAGTGGACATATCATATATGAGTAGAAACCAAACATAAAAGACATTTAACTGAAATCAGATGTACAAATTAAACTCTCTTAATAATACAAGCTTGTTATAATATAAAAGAAGTATATTTGTACGGTGAAATACAGATAAGTAAAATGTTTGGAGATCTATAATAAAATATTATATACGATCTGCTAGGACGTCAATTACACTTTATACTGACACTTCATAAGGAATGGATCGCAATGCTGAACAGTTTTCTTTTTATAAAATAAGACATAGCGTTGTAATTTCTATTGCTGATAATTATTTGCCGTTTTTGAAAATATCAATTAAGCAAATTTCATTTTTGACAACATTTTATTAGCGCCCACGTAAGCTACACATTTTATTGTATTTTTTTTATAAATACCCGTTAAATTACTATTTTTTCATAAATAAACAAATAATTCCAAGAAATAAATTTAATTAATGTTAAAGCAAAATCCAACTCCTAAACGTAAGTATAAATATAAACTATTATTAAGTCCATTAATAAACAATGCATATAACCGTTCTACGTCTAAGAGACTAGGTATCATGTTCATGTCTAATTTCTAAATTATGATACAAGAGCAATGCGCGCTAGCTGGCCACACAGCTGTATACAATAGGACAGTCCAGCGCAGACCAGTTCAATGTCGATTTATTGCGCACAGACAGTGTGGTCAATTCGTCTAATTCGAGCACGTACTATTATCCCATGAGTGTTGATTTATCGAAGTCCCCAGACTATCGTATTTCATCAACTCAATAATGTCACAGCAAAGGTTGTGTACGCGTAGGAACGTATTGAGACGTTGTGAAACCTCTGAATAAAACATACCACAATTGTTTTTCTGCTAATGGGCAAACGTTTTCTTTTATTTATTTCACAATTGCTCAAGACTCGAGCGTTCAAACATCAACATCAAAACATTAGTGGGCTATGCTAAGTACGGACCTTCTGTTAGAATGAAAAGAATTGGCCCGCAGTCTACAACAATGGCTAAGTTCAAATTGGTAAACTATATTTATATTTTTTTAACTTAATGTAGAACTCTGAGGCATTCTAAGGGTTTTCTCACGCTGTATTCCTTTACGGTCAAAACAAGTGATGTAATAGGTACACTGCTTAGAAATTCTTGTCAGGGATTTGAACTCCGAACCACCCGTATGAGAGGAGAGGCCTTTCTAAACCGTGTACAAATTACTATGAATTACGTATGATATCGATGTACTAATCAAATTGACGCTTTTTTAGTATGCAAAAATTAATTACTAGACAATTTGATATTCTAATACTAAAAGGTCAACTAAATTTTAATTATACAAATTTATGGGATAAAGGTAAATATCGGATAATACGCATTAAATATAAATGTTCAATACCTGCATCGAATTAATATTTAGAGGCCGCTATTGGTCTGTTGGCCGCATATCTATCCGTTTGCCCCTCAATACATCAGTCCTATAACGATATATTCAAATGCCACTTAATACAAAACACGAGCCGGTTTGATCAAAAGATTAATGTTTGACGTAATTCAGAAAGGGCTTGGCGCCACGGCTCTCCGGCCGCGGCGAGTCACGTACGGTAAGCACCCAACGACGCCCCTATTACTCAGGATAAGCTTGCCCACTAACCGCGATCACCTAATGCCGCCTTATTAGCCAACATTAAAATAATAACGAGTACTCGTTTGCGGTCGGCAGCGCGACAGCTATTCCATTCATCCCATTTAAAATTACATCTCGCTGCACAATAAACGCAAAAATATCGCCTCCTTGCACCCATCAGCTTAACGTATGAGCGCGCTCGCACGCCCGAATTCACCTACGCAGACACCGATCATTCGAATTGAGAAAAATCGTTACTCTCAACAAAAAGAGCTCGATTCCGACTTCAAAGCTAATTTTCGCGGGCGCAGAACGGAGAAAAAGGCGCAAACAAAATTATGCAGTAAAGGAATGCATTGCGAGCGCAGGGACACCGATCTCACGAAAATAAAACATCGATTGTACGCGGCATCGGCGTGCACAAAACAAATTCCTCGGAGGCACATACAGCACACTGAATTAGATACACTCGTGATCGACTGGTCGCCGATGCGATGTCCGATGAACCGTGAACGCCTCACGTCAAGAGTTCGAACACACGCACCGCTCCACGGGCTTTGTTTCCACGGACTGCTGTCACGTGGAAATGTTCTCGTCCTATTATACCTACTTCTACCTTTATTCAACCTGCTGTATTTCTGTTGTCCATCGACAACTTTGATCGACTCCTGCAGTCAAACAAGCGTGTTGCCTAAAGTTGTATCAGATTATTATTACTACTTCTATCAAGATAAAATTCCTCCTAATATTTCCCAACGGCTGTACATTTCCAATTTCCAATAAACAAAACTGCAAGCAAATTGTTTTAAATCGACGTTGACACAGACAAATCTGACAGACCCATAAACACCTGAAGAGGGCCCTCAATTTCAAACACCCGTCTTCAAACATCGGGAGTAAAAACGTATTTCGTGTTTCGTATCGCGAATATAAAATTGGTGAGAAAGAAATCTTTAAATTGCAACAATCGTCTTTATACACAAAAATTCAGTGACACGAGACAAGTCCATGGACACAGTCTCGAAAGCGGACTACACACCTGATGGGTTTTGGAAAACACAGCATGCAGCTGAAACACAACAACATTAAATAAAACATACGAGCACATATCGTACATAAATGAGCTTAATTTCATTAAATTTTATATTAATTATATATAATACGATTATACAACCTTTATCAATAACCATTAACAAACAGATTTTTATCGATAGAAATTGATTGAATTGCATGATGTAGGAATTGATTAGTCACTTTTTGTCATATATATCGCCAAAAATTCAGCGTAAAATTACTATTAATTTTTTTAAATATACAATTCTGATGGCTTTATATTTGTCTTAAATTACAGAGTTAAAAAAATAGTTAAGAAACCTCTATAACAGTTTTTAAGGTCGATCTAAGATTCAATTCCAATAATTCCACAACACACAATAACAGAAAATATAACATACATATAGCAGTGGTGACCAAAAGACGGTCTTATCGCTAAAGTAGCGATCTCTTCCAGACAATGTTTAATATTATTTCCATACTTCAACACACGTTTGGGGTGCAACTCTTAATAAATTTATTGTTCATGATTTCATAAAATAATTGTGTAGCTGTTCACAAAACAAAATTTCGTCTGTGTTATATTAATAAATAATCTCTGAATCAAATGACTGTGACGTACGGATAGATGCAACAGACGAAATAAAAGGGTTATTTTAATAAGCAATCGGCCGTGGAACTTCAAAGACACCAGATAATATCATAAAGTAAGTGGGTAAATACAAATCAATATAGTTACAAGTGCAGTCTTAACGCCGACCTACCATAATACAATGAAACTCAGTAACAGGTAATGATAACAATATCCGGCAATCTTTCTTTTGGACTACTGCTGAGCGTAATATCTCTGCTCATAACTAAGGTAAAGCTGAAGCATATTCCTCCATACAACCCATTCAGGGATGTTTTAATCACCTACAATGCCTCTGATAAAGTTTACCAATATAAAGATAATAACCGGTATATAGGATATATTAATACCGGATAACAGGTGGGAGAACTATAGTTTAACTGGGGATGCTGCCCGTATAATCCGCCGTAAAGCATTACTTGTGTTTCGGTTGGAAAGGCGCGGTTGCCGGCTACACTTTGAAGCGAGGCGCCCATCTTAGTCCTTAGGAGTAGCAACGTATCTATGTTCGAACTCAGACAGGATTTCAGTCGCGTTTGTGATTGTACGTGGATGTCTATGGACTGCGACTACTTAACACTAGGTGATTTGTATGCGCGTTTGCTGCTCTTCTCACAAAAAAAACGGTACCCACAGCTTAGTTTCCTCTGAAGCAGGGACTATGCATAATATTTGCCAGTAACAGTCACAATGTAACTTCCGTTGAACCGTTAATCGATGTTGCTTAACATTTTACGATCTACGCCAGTATTTATTAACCCCATCATAACATTTACCATCATAACGAATATTTCTTTCAGCAAAAAGTGTAGGAACGTTTGTAAATAACTATGAGCTCTCCTACTTCGTCGTAAGTTCGATACTATCGTGATTGTGTACTTCCCGTATAGAGAGGCGTGAAATTTATTTGAGCTTTATTACTTCAACACCTGGCAAGGATTCAATTAAAAATGATCAGTTTTATGTCTCCGTAAGGCTCGAGGCTTTAAATAAAAACAAGATAACATAAACAATTACAACGCTCAACAAGTTCCCTCAAAGGCAACCCCGAAACTAATTTTATGCGTTTTATAGTTACGACCTGCCGATAGACTTTACGATTGCCATACTGTACCTAGAACTTCGCAACATAACTTCTGTTTGCGCCGCATCACAAGATATTTCCATTAAAAATTATTTTTAAAACAAAAATCAGGGATGGAAGTAAGTGGTCTATTCGAGTTAAAATGTCAAAAGATAAACCCGATTGCTGGAGTTGTTGGCGGCCATCGTTAATAACATTAATTTATTTATAATTTTCTTAATACGTAGGTAGGTAAAGTGAATTGAGGACGCGCTCGGCTAATCAATTAACGAGACAGCGAACAACGAGATTGTTTACTCATCGGGAGCGTTCTCGAGACGCGGATTTCGCAGTGGCCACCGAGAAAACGTCTCGAGATATAATGAAAAAGACGGGTACGTTGACATCGGGGATATTTGCTCGCAAAAAATGCGTGTGTTGTAAGCATCGTTCGCTAAAAAGGCGCGCAGACGGCGTCGCGGCGACGGGTCGACGGCCGCGCCCGGAATAACCAGGACCAACAGCTATATTTGCAGCAGAGAGCGGGCGCGGGGGGAGCAGCAGCGCGTGCCATTTCTGCACCACCGCCCGGTGCATCTGAGTAATGCCATTGTAATGCTCTCGATATATCCGACGCGGTGGACGCAGCCGCAGACGCGCTGTCGACGCCGACCACGACACACCACACCACCACCTCAACACGTCATAAATTCACCAAAAATGAATGCACTATGAAACATGCGAGCAAAAGCCAAAATGCCCAACTAATTTCAAGAAAATAATAAAACCCGGGTCATGGATATCAACACGAATTCTCTAATTAAACATTAAACGCAATCATAAACTTTCTCGTACGTGTACAAACTTCTGGGAAATCTCTATCTAAACCTAGATCGGAATAGCGACGCAAACATTAGACTGTATGCCATTTGTGTGTTTTAATGAAGAATATAATTATGAATTACGATTTCGCGTCGCAGTGGATGATTATCCAGATCGAATGCTCGCTCGGAGCGTCCATGTGTGAGGTAATGATGAGAATCAGCCGTGGGAGCCACGGCTCGCTTGTCCACCGTCATTTGTCATCGCCGGTTCCTGTCACTTCACATGTACGCATGCTTTCTCACATTGCAATTACCTTTTAAACTCGATGAATTCGCCGATTCCACAGAAAAAGTGATAAACGACGAGGCGACAATCGCAACAAAAACTTAAACGAGCCCGCGAGAAAATAGAGAACGTTTAATATCTCATTAATAATATTAAAGTGCCAGCCTCGTTATTCTCCAGAGGTTATTAATTTGTTAATTTATTCTACCCGAACACATGTTATAATTTATTCAATTAATATATCTTCAATAAATGAGTATAATATTGTCCAAAACTGTCGAAGTGTCGTATTACAGCACAACCGAAACTCGAAAATGGCATATTAATGCCGATCAAAGTGTCTACACATAGAAAAATATAATAAACCTATATGTCGTACACTCGATTTCCACATGTGCGGACAGTTTTCGCAGCAGATGGCCCATGAGTCACTAACCTGTTGCCGGCGGTATAAGTTTTCAATATAATTAAGACGACATCATCTATAAATCATTGAGTACTATTTATAATAATTTTGAGTCATATCTATATTTATTTCATTTTGCTATAAATATTCGAGGGGCCAAAATTATGAAGGGAAATGTATGTGCTTGATTAATTTTAAAATGATCTTCCGTTGTTATAACATTCGCTGTCATCGACTTTGTCTGAGTGCAATATAAATCCCGATCCCAAAATAATTCCACCTTGTATTCGCTTCGGCGGTCCGAAAAATAGATCCAAGAAATATGTCAAATGTTCCTACACTAGACGGTTAATAGACGTCTTCTATAAAATTGCGTCAGTGGTTGGGAAATCGAGGTGTCAAAATGTTCGTCAACAATTTATAACACACATACATATACTATAGCAGTCTTTTAATTATCTTCAGAATATGAAGCTGATAGTGCAATAGAAGACCGATGATACTCCCTTAATCTCTCAAAATCAAACAAAAAACAGAAATGTGGTCAAAATGAGAATGAAATAAACGTAAACCGAAATGTGCAATTTCATATTTCTTTTAAAGGATTGGCGCTTGGTAACATCAGGATCTATGTATAAACATATTGATACCTGTAGATAATGCATTGATATTTAGATTTAAAGAAGTCCCCGGAAAAACAATTGAGCTTATATACGTAGATGGCATAACAGTATGCATCTACTTAAAAGTCTCCGGTTTAAAAAATAGAAAAGACCAACATCTTAGTAACAGACCTTTGGTTAGTGATAGCTAGTTGGCATGACATCAGTGAATGGATATTATGGTTATACAAAAATGACATCACCAGCTTATGAAATGAAATTGAATCGACAGCGTGACGAGCGTGAGATGGGCTTTAACAGTTGGAAATGACGTTGCTTGTCGATCGTTTAGCACTCGCCGCAGATCAACTGGATATTAGTAGCGTGACTAAAATTCGCGATGTATATGAAAGGGTATGCGTATCGTACTTCTCAGCAGGAGCGAATAGTTTATTAAGAATATTTTAATTACATTCCATTTTTCCATAACTTCAATAAATATTTTGTTTTCAGTTTTTAATTTCATATTTCATTACCAAATAAAGAAAAAAATCAATGAAAAAGATTACATCTTTCTGTAGAAAATTTACAAATGTACTTATGCTTATGATATAATTCTAAGGTAAAGTTATTGTTGTTCTAATTGTGGATTTAAGTACTGTTTAAGTTATGGATGTCTACTAAAATCATACTTTATATATTTCTACATAAAAGCAACGAAATAATCGTTGCTTTCACTTTTCAAATTCTATCACCAAACCAGTGAATTGGCAAATATCTTAGTAAGTCTAATGAAAGTTTAATACTTTTTACTATTATGGTGTATTCCGAGCATCCTTATTGGGTTAAAATGAGGGTCGTTTACTTTTCCTAAAAAGATATTTCAAGTTCTATAACAGAGAAATTTAAAAAGATGCAGAAAAACTCGCGATACGTTTACGTTGCCTTTAAATAATATATCGCCCTTCCCACAATATGTATATGTATCCATAAAAATTTAAAGTAGAAAATATTTACTCTCTTTAATCTTATGTAAAAAACAAAAGACAAAAACTATTTCTTCTACTTTATTCCCGTTGTGAACTGCGGCTAATTAAACACGATCCATTCTCTGTTGATCGTCATTAATATCGTCCGAGGCACCGTCATCGTCTAGATTGATAACAAACTACCGCTATCTCGATGCTCTTTAGCTTTTGTTAGGTCTTAATGTCTATTGTTAAAACCACATATTTTGGCTCGTAACAATACAACATTAAGCGTGTGTGTTGGTTATTTAAAATGCAAAGATTTTTACAAAATATTATGAACCTTGGATTACTAAGTAAACTATTCTAGTCAGTATGTTACATGTGTTTTTCGAAGTTTTATTTTAAATAGTGGATTAAAGCTTGAGAAAAACGTTAACTAGAATTAACTTTTACATTTTTTGTCACTTTTTGATATTTATGAAGTTGTTATTTTACGAAGACATAATTCTACATCTAAAAGATGTGACAAATTCATAAATAAGTTTTGTTATATCATTTATATCTATATTACACAATTAAAAAATAACATCAAAGCTTAATAAATTAACTTCTATTTAAGCATAAGTAATTAACTTCTACATTAGAAAACATGATAATCCTTCAATTTCTCTTAAAATGACACAAAAATTTTGTCACTACAGGATATCGCACATTTTGGACTGTAAACTGCATGTCTTGTCCATCAAAAGTTTTGATAATTTCTACTCGCCAGAAGTCAATCTTATTTTTTATGTATACTCACAGTTGATATCCCCAGGGCAGGTCTTGCAGCATCTGCCAGGGAGGAGCACGGGTGTGTCGCACGAAGGTTCAGGACACTCGTTCTTTATATTCCGACAGTGCACCTTCGCGACCACCCGCCGTTTCTTCTGTACCTGTGAAACAAGGAAACAATGGAACCGTTTGTTTTAGAAATAATAATTGACGACTAGTCTAGACTTGTATACACTCAGTAGTCATTAATTATGTTTGGATAAGTTTTTTGGACAGAGTTCTTAAACTATAATGTCTTTTATCTTTTTTGAGATGGTAATTGATAAAGTAAAAACATCTAGTATTTTACACAGAATTTTCAGTATTATATTCTAAATGAGTATACAAAAAATGAATACCTGTTATATATTTTGTATCGAATTAAACTCTCTGTCTGTGTCTGAGAGCTGCACTTTATCTACTTGGCCTTTCTAATTGTTTCCTGATTTCTCTTTCCCACTCTTTCCCTTGCCTCTCTCACCCGTTATCTTTTTCAATCTCTACTATCTATTCCATATCAATAATGCAAGTTCTGCCGTATGAAGCATCAGCTTAATTTAAAACAAAATTCGCCTTCTCTTGCCCTAAGAGGAGTCGATATTAAGAATAGCCGTGAAAGTGAAAGATGCAAAACAATACTGTTAATACGTACCGATATACACTCACATTTGATGCAGTACATGACGCCGAAGGGAGGGCCCAGGTCCGCGAACCATGTCGAACCCAGCTCCTTCGCCTGTTTCCCGAACTGGCATTCTGTAACAAGGCCAAACAAATTACCAATTACTATTTTTACTAATTTTGATTAAGTTATTGATTGAACTTTATCATTATCATCATCATGAACATTATCATTATAATCAACCCTTTAATCAATTACTATCCCAATGCTGGGCATGAGTATTGTAGCTATCGGAATAAGAAGGGTTAGGCAATAATCAATTCAAAGACTAAAAACTTCATACTAATTTGTGAAATTTACAGAGAACTCTCAAGGATAGAGGTATGCTCACGATGTTTTGGTTCACCTTGAAAGATCATTACTACTATTACTAAAACGCACATTAGTTCTAAAAATCTGAAGTGCGTAAAAATAATTCGAACCAGGGCTTTTAAAATTCTTGCGATTTTAATAAAAATATCTATGAACATGATATCTCGTGTCAGTTCTTGGCAGATTTAATAAATAAAGTTTGTTATGTTTCGTACAAATACAGAAAATCTCAATTAAATTAACTACAGCAGCACAAAATTTATAATATTGTATCCGTTCGAGACTTAGTCACGATGAATGCTTAAATGGTGGCTAACAGGAATAAGATAAACAACTTGAAGTCCTTATCTTTTATTTAACAGAATTCTAGAGTTAACGCTCTACTCGTAAGTCTCTAATATTTGCAATTCGACGTACCATTAGAATAAAGCTTAGATTACGGAGTAATTATCTGGAGCCTCGTCACAGTTTCCAATCGATAATTTTCCATAACCAAATAAAATTGACAGTCATTTTATTTTGTATTAAAGTATCAGGTTAACGTTAGTTAGTTCTATATCAGGTACAATATACAGCACTGTGCCTGATGTTAAGCAGTTACTACCGCCCATAGTCTAAATCACTAACTACATGAAAGAGGAGTCCTACTTGAAATCGATTACAGATACGTTGCTCCAGATGGTCGCCTCATACGTAAGTTAGCTGACGACCACACCTCCTAGCGATATGCTTATAGCAATCCTTGCCTACGCTAGAAATGGGTGTTGCAATGGCATTTCCTCGGTCAATCCGTTCAGATTCTAGTACCTAGATGGTAGAACTATACATGAAACGAGAAGATACTATCACTGTTCACATAATCCGTAGAAAACCTATGCTTGTATTTCGAGTAGAATTGTATGCTTGCTAGGCAAGTATGCACACAATGTCTAATGACATTCTACGACTCTCCATACGACTGAGTAAATACATAAAGTTGAATAGGTAACCAACTTGAATCTTACATAAGTATGATATAGATTAGGTACTTTACTTGCGTCATTTAAATAAATTCCATTTTACTGATGTGGGAGGTCAAGAATTTTATGCATAGAAATATGTCTATGGTGTCGTATCAATTTGCACGCGAGATTATGCAAAACGCAACAAGTGTATTGCTAAATGGTATAATTAAACACGAATGCATTAAGCTTAAACTTTATTTTCATAGCACGCAATATTGCTTATGTGTTCAACAACCCTTAATACAATATTAAAATGTTTTGTATACACGGAAAATGGTAAATATAAAATTTAAAAACCTCAGCCGTATATACCAAATAATAAAAGCGAAACAAAATAAGTAATTTATAAAAATAAAACTCAATGTATTATTGATAAAAAGAACAAATAACTACAAAAACAAACTGTTATACGTACTTTGGTGTAATTTGTAGTGTAAAATTGGCTATTTATTAACTTTTATTTGATAAGTATATACAACACCATCTTTCTCTTTTTATTCACAGACGCTATATTTAAATACTATATTATAACCCATGTCAGTTTCACAATGTATGTGAATCAAACGACAACTCAATATGTTACAATTCATTACCATACAGTCTACAGTACGTACCAAAAAACTACAAAAATACCTACATAAACTTGAAAAACATTAACCTCCTTGTGAAACAGCCCTGTTACAACGAAAACTAACATCGGCAATGCAGACAAACTATGTATGTGCTTACGTTGCTATGATCGTACATTACAAAATAAATTAAATAGAGAAACTTAAAGAAACAGACAGTTTTCAACCAATCAATTACTACATAAAAGTTAAAAAACGTTGGAAACTTTTCTCTAGAAATAACAAGCCAAGTTTAAAACTAAAATAAATAAGTAATAAAAGTGGGAATGTTATTTTGTGGCGCGCCAGTTATTTGGGATTCCTTTGAACTCGACGTCAACTGACGTCAGGTCTTCATTTGATCCTTTATTTATGCAATGGAATATTCGTATCATATGGTTTAAGTATCATACTGGCACGTATTTCCTCGCGCCGCTTCGCGAGTGCACTCCCGGGCATAAACCTTGCGATTTCGGTTTTAACCCTATTTTTATTAGAGTTATGTAAACGAATCATATCACTCTCTGTAAAGAAAATGTTATTTGTATAAAATATCTGCTAAATTAGTTACAACCGTCTCCAAAATAAACCTGTGCAAAAAAAAAACAATAATATGACGTCTACGAGAATCACATTCTGGCTTTATATAGCCTATGAAATTCGTATTGTAATAAATACAATTAAAATATATCAATATCTATAAATTATATTTTATTGTCTAATTCATTTAATCAAAAATAAAACCTCTATTTGTTGTATTTATTTTACTTTTCATTAATTTTGTTTCGTGACTATATTCCCGTTTATCGATATCTGTTCAATAGTTACGCCACCACAATGGAATCATACTGAACCATAACTATTACGATTAGCTGTTTCTACATTTTGAGTCAACGCAGCGGCTAACACTAGTTAGAATTATCAGTCTAAATAAATACAAAGAGTCTAGCGTTATTTAGCCAACATCAACGTAGTATTTTGTTTGTTATATTAAAATATCAATACTCAAAATATATACAAAGCAGTAAAAACCGTTCCTTCGGCGTTTCAATCTCATTAAAAAAACAGCATTTAAAAAATTGGTATCGTATATATTGTTGGAGATAAAAGGACAATTACTTTCAAATAACAAACACTTTTATTTTTATGTATGAATCGGTAAATATTTTACTTTCCTCAATCTGAACATTTTTAATATGTATATACATACACTAGTTGTTGAAAACCTTTACGTTACTTTTTACAAATTATACATATATTGAATTACCTACTGCGCATTTGTGCCGCAGTGTGTTGATACAAGGAATAATTACGTAGAAACTATCAAAATATAAAATAAATTAATTAAATACCTTTGCTATAAACTTTATTGCTAACTATTTTATAATAAGTGGCCTCTTAAGTTTTCAATAAGTTGTCTTATGATGATATTTACACTTAGCTGCGTACATTACCTACTCAATATTATGCGTTACTTTATAGTAAAGTAAAGTAAAATAATTTTGCCATTTAATACAAATGTTTATTGGAACAACATTTTAACAACTACTAATGCAATTACGGGAAATATTCAGAATTTAATTGAATGGGTACATAAGGCCACAATTAATATTAATGCCGACGAGAGCATTGAAAAACATAAGGACCTGTGCACATTATAGTGATATCTGCAAGAAACATTCCGTTTTAGTCGATAGATCAAATAACTACATACGTATGGGTGTGTTCACTTAATTCTTAAAATTATATTGAACTGAAAGAGACGTGTAAAAAGTTATTTATTATATATTATTGGGTTACTAGTTTTTAAATGCGTTCTTGATTTTATTGATAAATCACAACCCAGAATTCCATACTAATTAAGGAATGTTAATGTAGAATCTAAGCTTTACCAGCAATAAACTTAATCACCACAGCGATTTCTACTGTGACATAATCTTTCCATTTCGTTGGAATAGTATATTATTACACTTATGTCGGAGACAACCTTATTAGTCCCCTGGATAACAACACAACTGCGATCAACATCAAGCCAGTTATTTCAATTTATATAGAATTAGTTACAAATATGCATGGACTGCTGTGATGATCGCCAATATATAATCTGTATTCCCGCTTGCTACTTTAATTTAATATAAAAAAAATCTTACTTATTTCTTCGACATTACTCTACTCAAATCACAAAACCTTTCACCATCAAAGTCAGTCTTAGATATGTGTTTATCGATAATGTGCGGTGACCCTAAGTCCAGTATCGCGAACTCGATGCAAGCACAAGTTAACAAGTCGCATTTACATACCGCACTCGAACGGACATCTAAAAATAAAAGTTGCAGCGAAGTGTTGAAATGTAGAAAACGGCCAGTTATATGTTTAACGTTTAAATGTAGTTATAGAAGTAGAATAGTAAATAGTTACTCTATGTCATTAAAAACGGCTATACGTTTATACGTTTTAAAAGTAGTAGAGCCGTTAGAGCCCGCCCAGGGCGGTACTACCGCCACCTTCATAGCCCGCCGTAAAGCAACATGTTCTTCATGTATTGTGTTTCGGATGGGGGGGTGTGGTTACCGGATACACATTATTGGAGGCCACATCTTAGTCCTCAAGAGTAGGAACGCATCCGCGTTCATCCTTAAATAGAACTTCTGTTCTATTTGAGATTGGACGT
>DWON01004826.1:0-15723 GCA_018251015.1 Phocides pigmalion okeechobee | reverse complement strand
TTTACGTGAACTTTTACTCAAGTTATCTTTACAAATAAATAAAATTGGAGTGTCTGTTTGTAATATTAAAATAACTGTTTTTTATTAAATGCATATGTACATATATATATATATATATGGTATATCTGGAATCTAATATCTGGAACAGCTGGACCGATATTGTCGAGACTTTTACTGGAAGATAGCTGATGTAATAAAATAATAACGCGGACGAAGTCGCGGGCACAGCTAGTATTTTATAAAATATATTGAAGTTCAATTTGTTCAAGTCATTACTAATTAGAAATTTCTGTAAGGCAACATTTGAGTACAAACTAAAAAAGCTAGATCCATAATTTTAAAAATTTTCAATATAAGTAGAGACAAATATGTATGGTATGATAACAAGTGGGAAAGGCGATAGAATCATTATTATTGAAACCGGAAAGTACCACCACCACACTCCATTCTAGCTTAGAACATATGCAAGTGATGATGGAATGGTGTCATTAGCGGCTCTTGTACATGGGTCTCTTAGGCTCTTAGGGGCCATAGAAGTCCATAACGCTCTCAAATAATCGCTCTCAAAAGAAGCAATGCATCTGTGATCGACTTCAATTGGGACTCCTGGTCTGTGTGGACTTGGTTACAGTTGTCCATGGGTGGCAGTTACCAATTACCATCAGATCGACTGCCCTCGTTTTCGTTTGCCACTTTATTAATAAAATATATGAAGTGCAAACGTAAAATATATCACGTCTAATTTTTTTTCTCAGCAATTATAATCAGTTCGACTTGGACAGCATTTATTAACCTTGATGATTTTTAGAGGTGGATGATGAAATTAAACAGTTTAGAATACAAACAAAATGGATTATTTTATTAAGCAAGAATTTAACAGTTTTCAGCTATGGAGTACAGAGAAAAAAATATTAATACCAATTAGGATAAACTGGTAAAAGGTTGCGTTCTCAAATACCAACATACCTGAACCACTTTTGAAAAAACTCGAGGTCATGAAATTACGTACGTGGCGTAGCAACGGTACGGAAGCACCGTGTGTGGGATTGATATTATGTGTCAAAATCGCGAGTCCATTTCCGACATGTCACTACCGCCCACTGACAGAATTACGCGTTGCAATACCGAAGAAAGTTTCTAAATAGTTCTTTGTCTAAATTTATTCTGTTGCGGAATGCTCGTCATTTTTATCTTGATACATTGCTTTAGGTGTTTTTACATTTGCAAATTTAAACAGCATTTTTATGCGAGTATGTAGTAACTGAGTGTGCAGGCCACATGTTAAGCTGTCGCAGTCTATGTACATACGAGGTGCATAGGCTGTTTCAAAGTAGGTTTTTAATGGTGGGAGAACTATAGATCGACCGGGGAGATACTACCGCTGCTCCCATACTCCGCCGTAAAGCATTACCTGTTTCGGTTGGAGAGGCTCGGTTGCCGACTACACTTGGAAGCGAGGCGACCATCGTAATCCTCAGTGGTAGCAACGTATCTACGTTCGAGCTCAGATAGGATTTCAGTCGTGTTTGTGGTTGTACGTGGATGGTTATGGGCTGCAACTACTTAAGATCAGGTGGTTTATATGCTCGTTTGCTACTTTTCTCAAATAAAAAACGTAAACAAATTACCGTATCAGAAAATGCTTCGCCATGTAGAAGTAGCGACGGAAACTTAAAGCCTGCATATGCACTGTTAAACATAAACTAGTATAATTATGTAAAAAATCAAAATTTAAAAATATATATGTATGTATATATTTGCCAGAAATAATTATTTCTGACGTAGTCTGACTTTATTTCCTGACCGTTCAATGAAATGTTGCCAATATTCTGAGCATTATACCATATGCGGGTTTTACAAGACACATCTAATTTAATATATTACTTCTATTGAAATTATTTTTACTATATCTATATCTACTATATCTATAATAAATCATTAAAAAACGGTCACATCACACAATACTCTTAATTCTGATCATATTCGATCGCATGTTTTTACTCTATATCGCAAATGTAGAGATACCCTTATTTTATTTTTATAAAGAATAAAAATAGCACGAACATGCAATCCACCTGATGGTAAGTGGTCACTGACACCCACGGATTTGATTAGATTGAGATTCTAAAGTCGGACGTAGATGCATTGTCACTTATTTTCGTGATCAACATTTTTAACACAACATTACCACCATCAATTACTGTTCACTGTTGGACAGATCTCCTTTTAGTAGGAGAAGGGTTAAGGTCCTCATCAGACAGCTCTCCAACTCTCAATCAATTAAACTCAGGCTTGGAGGTTTCCACATGTTTTTCGTCACCGTTAAAGCTAGTGATATTTTTAACGCGATTAACGATTTTAATCGTTAAAGCCTGTTTGAATTCCTGAAATATTTTTCACTATGTAACGACCACACAATTAACAATTTTTATTCGTTTATATTTCGAACCAGTGGTAGTGACTAAACTCGGTAAAAGCTAAACTCGGCTTAGTTTAAAAACAGTGATAATTAATTTACAATACACACAAAATTCGGAAATTGAGTTGCGTTCCAATGGTTTAAACTTCAGACCCCTTTATGAAAGGCCGAAAATTTAAATGCTAAGTTTTTTTATGTGAGAAGAGTAGCAAACGAGCATGCAAAGCACCATAGACATCCACGTATAACCACAAACACGACCGACATCCTATCTGATAAATACTCCTGAGGACTAAGATGGTCGCCTAACTTCAAAGTGTAGCCGGCAACCGCATCTCTCCAACCGAAACACAAGTAATGCTTTACGGCGGATTATGAGGACGGCGGTGGTACCTCCCCCGTCGAACTGTAGTTCTCCCATCTTTAGTTAAGTTATTATAAAATTGAAAAAGATACCTTCTCACACAATTAGAATTCCCGGGAATTCTAATTGTGTGAGAAGGCAAGAAAAGAACAAAAGCCGAGACATTGCATAGACAAAGTACCCTACATTGTCATTTGACAAAACAATCGGACCTCAAAATAGGTATTGTAGGAAGTAATTGGATTTCAGTCGAATTCGTCAATTGCAGGGTCAATATTTCGGTCAAGTTCATTCTTATTAAGCGCTACGATAGAGGCCCCGATTTTTGAGAGATCAGGAAGAAATATGTTACAAATATCACCTTACTCTACGTAGAGACATCTTACTCTATTTACATTTGTTCTATTCCATAGTTTTAAACGGTACTTTATTTATTTATATTTTATGTATACAATGTACACACATAATATGTACACACATGGGGGTAACATACGGTGTAATACACAGATTTCCCCCACCTGTCTCTCACTTGTGGGAGATATCCATGCACCAGTAGAACATTGATCAATATTCACCAAAGTAAATACTAGTTTGTGTTTTTTTTTCATTATAAAAGAGTAAGAAACGGGCATGCAGGTCACCTGATGTTAAGTGGTCACTGCAGCCCATGGACTACCACATCCAATCTTAAATAAAACAGAAGTTCTAGTTAAGGATGGACGCGGATGCGTTCCTACTCTTGAGGACTAAGATGGTCGCCTCCGATAATGTGTGTCCGGCAACCACACCTCCCCAACCGAAACACAATACATGTATATGTTGCTTTACGGCTGGTTATGATGGTGACGGTGCTCTAACGGCTCCACCACCTTTAAAATCTTTTGTTGTATTTATATGTGTATGTATATGATGTATGTACATGATGTCTAAATATATGAATGTGCATAAAGCCAAATCCAAATTTCCCGTAATTTTCTCGCAAGATCCATACTTATTCACACTATAAGCACTTGAAACTCTGTTTTTGTATTTTTCTTTATCGTTGCATGCTTCTGTGTCGAAAACTACTGGTTAATTTACCTCTAATTTTGTACATAGAGTGCATGTAACCTTTGATAGTGAGAGCTACGCATTATTGGAATCGAGCAATAACCAGTAATATTTATATGTACACACATTACCAAATATTATATTATAGTTGTTACTTTAGAAGTCGCATGCTGTATTTACCTTTAATTGATTGTGAATTTAACCTCTGTTATGTTTAGTATGTAAATAGTTCTTATTAATGTAACAATCGTTGGTTAACCTAATTAATAAAATAAAAATAAAAATAAAATAGTTAAGACGGTTTTAATAAACATTGTTTAATTATACGTATATCCTAACAGAATAATACAATCTACAGTAGTAAGCGATCGGAACTTTTATGATAAAGTGATATAAAGATGAAAAAAAGGCAAAAAAATAAGATATTTTTTAACAAGTAAAGTAGATTAATTTTAAAGATAAGGTTTTCTTTAGATGTAATTTCAATCGTAAAACATTTAGTAGGTACGTAGCAATAATATTTATTCAGCTTAAAAATAAAAATTACTTTAAAATAAAGCATTATATTTAAAAGAGCAAAGTTATCATTAAATTTAAAACTTACGTTTTTTTGAGAAATATTATAATTTTGCTCATTTGTAAAAAACCTTGATAGGTATGTAACTATAATATTTAATACATGAATTAATAAAACAGTAATTAAAAAAATAATTATAACTTAAACCATCAAAGTTAACACGAAATCTACAAAACGTTACGTTATTTTGAAAAAATCAAGTTGTAGTTTTGCTGTTTTGTAAAAAACTTTAGATACGTAATGAAAATACTTATTCAGAGCAAAATCTAAGAAAAAAATATCCTTAAAAGTAGACGTTATAAAATTAAATTTGAACCTTACGTAATTTTTTTTGTTAAAAAAAGCGGTAGGTAACTAAATTTATTCAGTGCAATGAATTATTATCAACATTTTTTATCAGCAGTCGGCGTCAATCGGACTAACGAGTTCATGTGAGTCTGTTATCGACTAGTTAGGTATTCCCCGCGGTTTTACTTGTACTTGAAGGTGTATGTGATAGTGTATTTACTTTTCATGTAAGTAGATGTTAAGCAGATGCTGTAGCCCATGGTGCCTCAAACAACATTGAAGTTTTATCCAAGGTCGTACGTAGTTGTAGTTTGGTTGTTTACGGTGTTGGTGGTATGGAAACAGCCTCAAACAATACAGCCTAACGTTGCGTCCAACATCGCTTAAAAGTGTAGCAATACCACCTCTCCAACCGAGACACAAGACTTGTTTGACGGCGGAATGTTAGGGAGACGGTGGTAGGGACGTAGTCTCAAACAGTTTAAGTCTTAGGCTTATACGAGCTTGCACGTAGATGTTGGTTGGTAGTAAGTGTAGCCGGCAACCGAAACAAAACTATTGGTTCAAGGTGGATTATTGGAACATTATTGGGTTGATTATTAGAGTTCCATGTACTGATTTTGTGGTTTTACTGAGTAGGCTGCATGCGTGACTGCGTTGGTAACCGTTATTAGAAATTAACCTACGACTAAACAACAATATATTATGTACATGAGAATTAATCATTTATTTCTTGAGTTAAATAATTAATTTAAATATAACATGAAATATTAAGTTTAGGTAAGGTTAGTAAATAAATATAAATATATTATATAATATAAAAAAAATATTTTTATTTCACGTTTTCTTATCAATTATCATAAAATTAATAGGGTCATGATCACACGAGCTAATTAGATAATCAGGCGACAAATTATCATTTTTATACGCAAGAATTTAATTGATAACCTATATATTTATTTATGAGACTACATTTTTGGCTTGGCATTAACGACACACTTCTGTTTTGATAAGAATCAACAGACAAACAGTTACTATATTGATATGTCGTGTGATTCCGGTTAGTTTCGGATTTGTTTGTGTAAGATTTATTGATAATCTATTTGTTATTTGAGATGATCAAACTCAGACAATTGATGTTATGGACGTTGCAGAAAAATCCTACTTAAAAAACTAAGACTAAAATCATATAATTTTAAATTAATATCATCGCAGAATTAATCACTTCAATACATAACGTGTACTTACGATGGACTATTTTTAATTGCCGATATTTCGAAGCAGTACGGTTAGTCATGATTAAACTGCGGTAAAGTCTAAAGTCTTGTTTAAGGTCGTACGTAGTTTCCTTGCCTTCTAAGTAAAGCTAGTCTCACCATTCCAACCGGAACACAAGAGTAATTTTAAGGCGAATTATGAGGGCTGCGGTGGTACCTCCATTGTCGGAGTTCTCATTATCATTATCACCAATCCACTATTAGATATAAGTCTCTCTCAAGGCCTGCCACAGAGCCTGATCTTTGTCTCGTCGCATCCAGTTACTCCTTGCCGCCCAGCGCAGAACGTTGCGCCATTTTGCATAAGAGAGCGTTCTATGCATTTATTAAACACAGTTTCCACTTGAAGACCCATCTATTCCAATGATTGTCAGCTCTCCGATAGACGTGACCAGCTCACTTTCACTTCAGTTTGCTAAACTACAGGGCTATATCGTTTTCCGTATTTCATTATTTTGAACCTTATCTCTGATACACCAAGCTTAGCTCCCATAGTCCTATAAAAATAATTAATTTAAAAGTCTGTGTCTGGGTATTTGTAAAATATCTATATTTCCATAGGCATATCCATAGGCATAGGCAATCCTCGACTTACGTCGTTTCAAATTACGTCGAAGATTTTCACACTTTTCCTCAATCAAGTCAATTGTTTCGATTTCCGGCATAGAAGAATTCACTTGTTGCGAGTAGAATTAGATATAGAGGATAGAGGTAGAAAAATATGTCTCGACTTACGTCGTTTCGATTTCCGTCGCGTATTTCGAGAACCTAACATGCCGTTAGTACGAACTGCCTGTATCTATGCGGTAAATTGAAGTAGAAACCGCAATACGCATTAAAATCAACGAGCATGATAAAGTTCTTATCAAACAGAGTATACATTTTGTCGCACTTATGTTGTACTAATATTTAAATAAATCTTAATATCAGAAATAATAACAAGACACAAAATTTTCAACATATTTTATTATTAATAATTATTTATCCAAGTACCGTGGATTAATTTTTAAATTTTACAATTACAAGGATTAGTTACAAGGTGGTAGAGCCGTTAGAGCTCGTCCGGGACGGCACCACCGCCACCCACTCTCCGTAAAGCAACATTTTCTTCATGTATTGTTTCGGTTGGGGACGTGTGGTTGCCGGATACACATTAATGGAGGCGACCATCTTAGTCCTCAAGAGTAGGATCGCATCCGCGTCCATCCTTAACTAGTACTTCTGTTCTATTTGAGATTGGGCGTGGTTGTCCATGAGCTGCAGTGACCACTTAACACCAGGTGATCTGCAAGCAATTTCTTACTCTTACAATATATATAACAAAATACAATTTCTTATTAACATTTTCATTGAGGCGCACTTTCTCATTTCATATATTAGATCGGGTCAGTATTGCGGGAGACAGCACTAAACTGGAGCTTATTTGACCAGACTGAAAACACGCCCACAATTTACTGAAATATTTTATTTTTTAGCATCTGTATATCATCTATGAAAAATGAGACATAATGTCCGCCCCCAGTCTTATAGCGTCAACGTAAACAGAACTTTCGCCCGAAATCCATACAGATTTCTCCGTACAACACAGGTGTGTTAGAGCCGCAAGGGCGTTGCGTCGCGCATTACACAGCAGTCTTGTAGCCGCAGGGAAAGAGTTAATTATTAATTAAAACATGTTACTCAGTACAATGGTTCAAACGCCACCAGTGACAAGAGGGCTGGTTCATATATCGCGCAGAGAATTGCGATTGCTATCAACGCGGGAATGCATCTAGTGTTCTTGGGCACGGACTCCTTTTAGATTGTTTAGGTTAGGCTTTTATTATAATTAGTGTCAAGATTTTCATTTTCTGCTTATTTCTGCTTACTTCTGTTTTGAACTCATAGTTTAAGTAGAACTAAAAATTTCCAGCGCCTTCTTCTTATTCGATTTATTTAAATAACGTATGAATTAATTATTCCAAAGCTCGGTAGTCTTTCTACAAGATTGATAAGACTCTAAATCTCCTCTCCACGTGAAACTCATTTTGTGCTTATTGTTCTTTTGTCAACGTACAATCTCATTCAGGACAATTACTGTTTGATGTTTTACGCGCATCCATGGACTGCAGCGACTACTTATCATCAAGTAGCCTGCTTCCTTGATAATCTTTTTAAATAAAAAAGTAACGCTAACATTACATCACACTATGAATTTGTACGACGGTCGTATCTCAGTTGAATCGTATAATTTTTTAGGAAAATTTTAAATTGTTTTTTTTATTGTGAAAGAGCAAGAAACGGGCATGCAGACCATCTGATGTTAAGTGGTCACGGCAGCCCATGGACGACCGCGTCCAATCTCAAATAGAACAGAAGTTCTATTTAAGGATGGAAGCGGATGCGTACCTATTCTTGAGGACTAAGATGATCGCTTCCAATAATGTGTATCCGGCAACCACACTTCCCCAACTGAAACACAATACACGAAGAACATGTTGCTTTACGGCGGGTTATGAGGGTGGCGGTGGTGCCGCCCCGGGCGAGTTCTGACGGTTCTACCACCTGTTAAATTGGTTACAAATTTGATTCTTATTGTTCCAGATGCCATACATAGAAGTAAGTCTAAGAGACAATTCGCACAAAAGAACGCGACGGATGATTGGAATGGACTGCACGGAGAGTTCGAAGGAGGTCCGCTGCTGTCGGTACCCACTATCAGTCAACTTCGAGGAGTTCGGTTGGGACTGGATCATAGCTCCGAAGCAATACGACGCGAACTACTGCAGCGGGGAATGTCCTTACAGTTTCCTACAAAGGTATCCTCACACGCATTTAGTCCACTTAGCCGCGCCTCAGGGGAGTGGGGGTCCCTGCTGCGCGCCGAGGCGGATGAGCAGTATCTCCATGCTATACTTCGACAACGACCTGAACATCATCTACGGCACCATCCCAGGCATGGTCGTCGAGAGCTGTGGATGTTCATAGCAACTGTCTTCTTTTGGCTCCAAGTCGAACGTTACTGAATTGAATCACAAGACTTATGGCTGATCTTTATGGAATTGTTTTGAAATCGTAATGGAAGTTTTACGCAATTTATGCCAGAGGACGCTACTGTGCCTTTTGGTCAACAGATACAAATTAATTTAAAATGTTACTAGAATACTTTTAATTATATTCGAAAAAGGCATGTTAATGATATGTTATGATTACTATCATAATATATCTTAAAAACTGTGCTTTAACTTGGAATTTTACTGTTTATTTATAGAAACTACAGTATTTTGAATACGGTTTATGATATTTGCGTAATCAAGTATTAAAAGCAGAATAAAAGAGTTTGATTCTATTACGTCAATTTATAGTAATTTAAAAGATATAAACATATTGTTGATAGATAGGTAAACGCAAATTAATGTATTTTTTATCTAAAATATTATTTAGAATATGAAACAAAATTTGAAAAAGCATATTAACCTTTTACGGTGCTTACTATGACTTCAAAATTATGTGACCTGTGATCATTTCTAATAGACCAATTACAATAAAAAATAATATTTTTAATTGGTTATCTCAAAGCAGTTGCCACAGTACCAAATGATAAATTCGTTAATTGCCAAAATTCATAGCAGCGCCTCTAGCGGAATAAAATTGCATTAAAACATTCTATTGCAAAATAAATTTTATACGTATGAAGTCTTGTGGTCGTTATCAGTAAATAAATCCTTCATATCACGGAGTTACTTGGAGCTTAGTGTGGTTTATTGTTATTTGTGATATTCGGTTGAAGACTGCAAATCTTTTGTGTGTGCCGTGTGTGACTTTGTACGTATGTACATCTAGATTTTAAATTTTACTAAGTCTTTTATCATTGAAACTTCGTCTTATATTTCTATTGTCAAGTTCACTTACTTTTTGGGATAGGGGGTCAAATTTTAGACGAAAAACCCTAGGAAATAGACGTACCAAATAGTCATCTAGTTCAAAATTTAGCTACAATTTCTGTCTTTTTTCTTTTACTAGCATTAACCTGCGGACTTGTCGGCAAAATATATGCTCTGATGCCTGTTATAAATTATACATTAATACGTAATTTAGAAACATTTTTTTCAAAATGTTAATTATTTTTATTCATTGGTTGGTTTCCGTATAACAGCGTGACAATACATAGTTTATGACGAGAACAGAGCTACAGGCAATCTGTACAAAATTTAAGGCAGTTTAAGTCAGTAGCTTTTGCGTTAAAGAAACAAACAAACAATGAAACGGACAAAGTTTCATTTTTATATAGTTGTAAAAATAAGAATATTAGAACCCTTCATAGTTCAAGTGCAATGGCAACTCCGACATATTTATTTACGTCTCAAAACAATAGTGCAAGTCTGTTCTCATAAAAAGAGCAAGTTTTGAATCGTAAATTTTCAAAAATGTGAATACTCTTTCTCTTTAGTTATCTAGGGCCTCTGAAGTAGAGGCGGAAGAACAGACTCGATTTTTCTCATTATGACCGTAATTTGTAGGTTTTAATTTTTGAAAAAAATCTCAATCCTTTTTTAAGCTAATCTGACCCCATTTCGAAAAACACATGTGACTTGACAATAAAACATACAAAGATTTTCAATGCCTTTCAAATCTAACAATTCAGTTTCGACTAATTAATATGAATCGCGGAGATTAGAGAGTTAGTATCTATCAATGCTAATCTAGTAAAACAAATTTAATGTCTTCATTGTACGTGTTTTTATTGTTTATGCATATAATTTCTATTATCGGGGAATAAGAGTTATTTTGGACAATATTTACTTTTAAAAATCAAATACAAATGCTTTTGACATTAAAACGGGAATATTTTTCGACAAATTTTATATATATTTACGAGATCTTAGAAAAATATAAATAGATAGATTTCGAAAGATAGAAGAGCACAGACAACCCAATACCGCTGGCTAATCTAAAGTACATAAAAATTCAATCATGTCATTATTTGAGCATTCAGAAAAATATGGGCAATATCATATTCTTTGGAGTTCTTCAATCTTTTGACAAATGACATATATCCAAATAACTTTATCCTAGGTAGACAAAGGCCCAAATGTTTCGTTTCGTTTCAAAATTCTATGCTGTGGTTATGCCCAACAGTGGGAAAATAATCTCAATGCTTAAATGCAAAATTTGACAAAACCTTTTGTGGTTCAACTGTTTCTACGTATTAAACGCTACTGTGTTCTGGATTGAAGTGTGTGGTAAGCGTATAAGGGGCATTCCAACTTAGTCTTTAAGGGTAGTAACAAATCAGGATTAAAGGGATTTGATAAAAACCCTTTTAAAGGGAACAACCCTTCTAACAATTCTCAAAAATGTTACGGGATAACGAATGATATCTGATAGGACTCCAATCCTAAGTAACAACGCATCAACAGCAAACTTAAGGTGGGATATTGATCCTATTTAGTTGATTCCAATTATTTATAGAAGGCAATGGCCATTACTGTTAGTTGGTCTGCACGTTTGCTTCTTCTATACTACAAAAGAAATTAGTAGATGAAATAATCATTTAATGACACTTCTTCCCCGATGATACTGATGTATATGTTAATGTTTCTAAAAGGTCGTTCATAGAATTATCATGTGATTTATTTGATGAATTTAATATTTGATAGATTTCCGTAACGTGCATGGTATTATGTGTTCCATTTTCCGAATTTTCAAATATACGTTTTTATGGGTCCTGATGATTTGTGTGGGCGTTAATGGAACCCATAATATCTTATAATTGTAGGAATTTTGATCAATTTATCGCGTAAATCAAAAAATACTAGTAAAACTAAAATTGTATAGTTGCGAGTCAATTTTCTATGGATGACCTAACTGAGTTATCAACCTTTAGATTATACTAGGAACTACTTAAGGAAGGTATTTCTTTGCTCGTAGTAAATTCTGTTCTAGGTGTCTTAAATCAATAAACTCGTCTTAATGACATCAATCCATTAAACAAGAGCTGATAAAGCAAGTATAACTTAATAATGCGATAATACATTATCAGTAATTTTTAAACGACAATAATTATAATTTACTTGGTTACACGTTGGGTGCACGGATACTCAAAATGGCATTTATGTTCGATAATAAGTCTTAAGATCTAAGCTCTTAGGTATCATTTCAATTGTAGGTAGGTAAGGTAGTCACAAGCACAATTTAAGTCTTTTCTTTAGACTAATTCTTGAACTAATATCATCGCGGATTTTGAACATTTTCTATGTACGGGTACTCATGATTAACATTTGTTACCCTGCAGCTACAACACTGCTGTGTAATTCTGGGCGCGACGCGCTTGCGGCTCCTACACAACTGTGTTGAACGGACAAATTTGTATGGATTACGGGCGAACAAAAATGCTGTTCTTACGTCGGCACTACAACACTGGGAGCGGACATTACGTCTGTGTATTCGTAGATGATACACAGATGCTAAAAATACATTATTTCAGTAATTTGTCTGCGTATCTTCAATATAATCAAATAAGCTCCAGTTTAGGGCCGCCTCCCGCAATACTGACCCGATCATATATATCCTCGCAGCAGGAAAAGTGTTCACCCTTTTTTAATTAATCTTTTTTTCAAATCATTTATTTCATTCACCTGTTTAAATTTGATACCAAATTTCATTTTAAAATCGCACTGAAGTACATAATTAATTGACCAAAATGCCACAAAGGATACCTTAAAAGTCCCAGCCTAGACCAAAACTAACCTAAATATGAAATAAACACTAGCTTTTACCTAAGTTTGGGCGAAGTAACTAAGGCAAGCCAAAACTCAGCTGACAGTGTGGAACAAGACCTGAAAACTATTGGCGTGGTAAATTGGAAGGTCAAGGATAGAGGAAAGTGGAAATATATTCTGGACCAGGCCAGGGCCCACTTGCGGCTGTAGCGCCTTAGATGATGATTTTACCTAACCTGAACAACCAAAAGTCCAAACCAAAAGAATAATAGTTTATTTATTTTATTTATTTATTCATAAACTTACTTACTAACATTACAGGCTGACCTAATTCCTTAGTAAGCAAAAAAAAATTAAGCATACCAAATGTCCAAAGTTATTAAAAAACTTTACATTACGATAAATCAATTACAATAAATTAATAACAATGAATAGTTGATTTGTCGACCATCGAAACGTGAATAAGGTGCATAATTATATAAGTCCAACTTGCTTTACTTGTTCGGATAGTGGGAGAAACAAAGAAACTAGTTTTTCGTATTTTCTAATAAAAAGTAAATTCATAAACTAACATATTCATTAACTAACCCGACTACTAAAACATATGTTCCTAAAAATATGACATTTACCACAAAATATAAATATTTCATCTAGGAATTTTATAAATTTGAAAATGTAAGTTTCAATTCATCGTTCATAGTTCAAGAAATTTGCAAATTCAGAAATTGAGAAAATTGTATTTCTCGATAAAATATGTTTTTTTACATTTTTCGATATTCAACGTCATACATTCACTTTTTGAAACATTATATTCTTCAAAAAATAGACTATTTTAAACACCTATTAGACACAAGATAGAAGATTCATTGATATGCATGACAGATGTATTCAAAATGCAAATTGCATTGCAGTCAATACTGCCGATACAATTGGTTTGATTGCATACAATGAGAATGGGGTACTCTGAGCATGCTAAGAATTCCACAAGATGTGTTTATGATAGCGTGTAATTAACGTGTAATGGATTTGCATTCTGTGCTCATTCCCCTACCGAACTTAGGCTTGTTTCGTTAGAAATATTTCCAATTGTAGACTATTTGTGGATTTTTAAAACTAGTTTTTGTCTACCTTTGCTTTACTTAACTTAAGCTTTGCTAACGTTATAATAGGCTTTATAATTTATTTGTATTTGTATAATTGATAAACGGTTAAAGTTAAATATTATAATTGATTTTTAAGGTATTCTGATTCAAAGTGTTATTTTTTAATATTAAAATTAGAAATATGTTTAAATAGAAAAATATACAAAAATAATAGCGTTCAACATTGTAAATTCCGTATCAATATATAACATAAAATTTGTGGTATTTTTTTTTTACAAAAAAATTCAAAAAACGAATAATTAGGAATCTTTAGTTCAAAGTACACTTAATCAGTTTTTATGTTCCGTCTGCATCATAATTAATCCTATGAAAAATATTCAGTGAAATACTTTACGCTCAGTAATAGGGTCCACGCAATTTTTACACAATTCGAAAATATATTGTATTGGCATTGGTATTTTTTTTAATTTTTCACAGACAATCTCAAAATAAATTCGCAGACTAAAAATTGTGCTTGAGACATAAATAATTCTTTGTGCCTTGAATTTTAATCTTCATCTCAGTTAAAGATTAGATTCACAAGATTTGAATACTTTCCCATCAAAATTTAATTTTAAGTAGGTACTTTATGTAATTCGGTGTATTTCTAATTTTAATGTATTTCTAAAATTTCTTTTGACATTTTTTGGATCTCGATCAAAATTTTTATTTACAAACATTCTTTTAGGTTTTTAGCGGGTGGTGCTTAAGTTTAGGTCTTTTTGTTTTTTGGACAAGGAATATGTAATCAGTCCAGTATCGACCCAATGATTAATTAATGTCTAATTAATTGTAACAAACAATGCAACGTATTATATTGAGGTGATTGAAAATAGTTTTTTTTAGATATTTTTTCGTAATGTAAGTTTTAGAAAAATTTTGTCGGAAGTAGATTTTTTTTTTCAAAAATTAGATCTCATTGGGCAACTGATTGATACAAGTGTGCCTTTACAAAGATCTCTCATTACTTTTGGATTATGGAGAAATAAATTGATGTTTACAACAATTTAGTGTTAAGTGAATTGCTGTACTGTGTCTGGGTGATGAATTTGTCAAAAATTAACTAACAATTTTATTCGTGTCTTTAAGATTTATGAAATAAATTTTCAACTTATATTTTAAGCGTTGTTTTTTTTACCCTTTCTTATTGAACACTTTCCCTTACAACTCTGCTACGTATTACGCGCCGCAACGCGCTTGGGGCTTGTACACACTTGTGTTGGAAAAATTTGTATGGATTACGAGGGAAACAGAAGCGCTGTGTTTACGTCAGCGCTACAAGGCTCGGGGCAGACACTTTACTGCTACCTGCCGCAGCATTGACGCGATCTAATATTTGAGCCCCGCATTCAAAGTGTTATTCTTTACATAGTATAAAATAATGTCGCTTCCCGCCGTCTGTAAGCTTAGAACTTTCAAACTGCGCAACGGATTTTAACGCTGGTTTCATCAAGACAGAGTGATTGAAGAGGAAGGGTTACATGTACAATACATGCATATTACAGCAGAGATGCATGCGTATAAAGGGCGGGAGAAGTATAGTTCGACCGGGAAGGTACCACTATCGCCCTCATTTTCCGCCGTAAAGCATTATTTTTGTTTCGGTTGGCGAGGTGCGGTTGCCGGCTACACTTTAAAGGCGACATCTTAGTCTTTTTTTTATAAACAGTAAGAAACGGGCATGCAGGCCACCTGATGTTAAGTGGTCACTGCAGCCAATGGACAACCATGTCAAATCTCAAATAGAACAGAAGTTCTATTTAAGGATGGACGCGGATGCGTTCTTACACTTGAGGACTAAGAGGGTCGCCTCCAATAATGCGTATCAGGCAACCACACCTCTCCAACCGAAACACAATACATGAAGAACATGTTGCTTTACGGCGGGTTATGAGGGTGGCGGTG